>CM065672.1:1924783-2207561 GCA_033220385.1 Triplophysa yarkandensis | reverse complement strand
TGCTGTTGTACAAAACGAGTATAGAAAACTGAGTGAGATTAGGACCAAAAGCCATGTTTGGTAAAATGATAGAAAATTTCTTGACTGAAACGTGGTTAGATCATTGGCAGAAGCCAATCAAAGTGGAAATTTACACATGCATACGCGCTCAAATTTGTGATAGACAGTCTGAAGGTTACACTTAGTTACACAAGATAATTTACATATGCTCAAGATCTCTAATGTAAGTGATTAAAAATATTGCACATTTAAACTGATAATTCACTCAAGATACAACTTTTGGCGTGAACTCTTCCTTTATATTTAGCACAGAACTCATCTTGGACCATTTAAATCAGAAGAAGTCTATGCTCCTTAAAGTGTCAATTGAAACAATTCAAAAAAGTAAGAATTAGGGTTTAAAAAAGAGAAGCGGAAAGTTTTGGAATCCAGTGCACCCATTCAGATCACGCTCAGTAAATAAATGTGAAAATCAATGAGTCATCTAAGGTTTTTTCTCCTATTGAATGTACATTAGTCGATTGTAGATATTCTCAGTGACCTCAACAGAACCAACTTTTTGGTCCATTTCTGGGATAGGACCAATAATTATTTTCATATTGCTCTTGTATTTCCTAAATTCAAAAGGAAATGTCAAATCAGTCCTGTTCTGTTTGACCTTGTCTATGTGTGTGTGAGCGTGTTTGTTTGTGTCTCACACAGTACATTACATTGTATGTAATAGATGCCCGTCGTTGTTTATTTTTGCAGAGTTATTTTAAGTCTCCTGGACAAGTGAAAGCTCTCACTTACCCTTTACTGTATCACAGGATTTGTAGGATTAGTCAGCACTTACACACATTTTATGATGTAAAATGTAGTGATGTTGTTCAGGAGAATATGTATTTTAGATTAGATTAGATTAGATTAGATTCAACTTTATTGTCATTGCACATGTAGGATACAAGGCAACGAAATGCAGTTAGCATCTAACCAGAAGTGCAATAAGCAGTAAATACAGGTTATATATGTATATATACAATAATTATACAGAATATATGAATATAGATAAGTATTATGGACAGATTTACAGGTTAATATACAGGCAGATATACAGGCAGGTGTGCTATGAACATTCTATACATTATGTACAAGTGTATGTACACTTTAGACAGAACTATAAACATAATTTACAGTATTGTAGTGGATGGTAAAGTGCATTGGAATTTTGTTTTCCGTACTATATTTATAAATATATTAATATAGTATAAATAGTATAGTATAAATATATTAATATATATTTATACTATATATTTAAAAATATAGTTTACCCAAAAATTAAAATTCTGCCTTAATTAATTTACCCTCATCTGGTTTCTAACCTGTGTAACTTCTAACTGTAGAACAAAAAAAAGAATACATTTAGAAGAATGTAGATATCATTTAGAAGAAAGTTGCTAGATATCAAGATTATTCAAAATATCTTCTTTTGTGTTCTGCAGAAGAAATAGTCAAACACGTTTAAAATGACAATGTTAATTTTTGAGTAAAATATCACTTTAACTTTACAATAAGAAAAGGCAACACAAACCGCATAAAACCCAGTAAGCATATAAGATATAGCATGAAGCATAAAGATGTATTGCAGAATAAAACGTAAAAGTCAATCGTAATTTTTTTCTAAGGTCTCCGAATTCCTTAGGAATTATTATTTACTATGGTATTTTACAGTATTTTTTGGTGCCTGCAGAAATCTCAGTTGCAAACATTCTTTCAAATATCTTCCAATGTGTTCATCAGAACAAATACATCTCTTAAAGCTCATAACATAAAGTTCAACAGTATTTAAAATCATTTGTTTTAACTGTAGAATAAGTGAGTTATTATTATCCTGGTTTGTGTGTGTTGTTTTCAGTTATAAGGAGGCACAAGAGGAGTTGTTGGAGTTTCAGGAAGGGAGCAGGGAACTTGAGGCTGAGCTGGAGACACAACTTGGTCAAGCAGAGAATCGCAATAGAGACTTGCTAGCAGACAACGAGAGACTGCAGCATGAGCTCGATTCGCTCAGGGTATGATCACGAGCCGAACTGAGCTGAACCTTCTACCTGATTTTTTGTTTTTATACATTGTTCTCTCTGTGTTGTAGGAGAAGTTGGAGCTGCAGTATTCTCAAAGCTATAAGCAAATCTCCATGTTGGAGGATGACCTCGGTCAGACTCGAGGCATTAAAGAGCAGCTGCACAAATATGTTAGAGAGCTGGAGCAGGCCAATGATGACCTGGAAAGAGCTAAGAGGTTTCATCTTAATCCTTGCCACACATTTTACTTTCTTAAAAATGAAAAAGGATTGGATCGTCCGATTGTATCGTTAAGACCTTTTATATGATGCAATTTTCAAAACCAGAGTTGTTTATGAATAAACAAAATGTGCCCTTTTTGATTTAGATTTATTTTGTCTTGTACTTTCACAAATGTTTTTTCTAATTCGGTCCATTACTGCAGAGCCACAATTACCTCTCTGGAGGATTTCGAGCAGAGACTGAATCAGGCCATTGAGAGGAACGCCTTCCTGGAAAGCGAACTGGATGAGAAAGAGTCTCTCCTGGTGTCTGTACAAAGACTTAAAGATGAAGCGAGGGGTATTTATTGACTTTCCTTTATGAAGTCTGTCTGCAAATGTGTGAACACCCAAACTGATGCTTCAACATAGTTAGCATTATTGGTCCTGTTCTTGTGGAAGCCATGTAAAGTACATTGATGATCATAGATAACAACTGTATCTAAAAAAATGTCTATTTTTGTGTAGACTTACGGCAAGAGCTTGCGGTGCGAGAGAGACAGCCGGACATGTCAAGGATGTCCGCTCCCAGCTCTCCAACTCCAGACAACGATAAAACAGACTCGGCCGTCCAAGCCTCTCTCTCTCTGCCTGCTACACCTCTAAGCAAGAACCTGGACAATGTATTCGCCAACCAAACTGGTAAACATCTAGATCTTTCTTTCACTCTAACTGTTATTCAGTGTGAAGCAAGTATGCACATTTGACTTGGTTGTTCTCTGCAGTTCTGGTCAGTGGTGGCACCAGCTCAGCCCTCACTCCATCGGCTAGAATATCAGCCCTCAATATCGTCAGTGATTTACTGCGGAAAGTTGGTGTGAGTATATTATTACAGATCTCAACGGAAAAATGAAATGATTAGCCTTTATGTGATATAAATGCACCTGCTTTAAGTAGTTTGTGTTTGCTTGCAGAATTCAGAATTTTCATGGTTATGTCTGCAATAGTTTATTTACAAATTTTACTCAAACTTGTGCCATCATTTACTCTCACTCTTGTCTTGTAAACCTGTATGACTTTCTTTCTTATTAAGATATTTTGAAGAATGTTGGTTATTGGCACCCATTCACTTTCATTGATTATGTATCCATACAATAGAAGTGGTTCCACTGTTGTACAGTTTTCAACTTTCTTCAAAATATCTTTTGTTTTGTGTGGAAGAAAGTCATACGGGTTTAAAATGACAAGATTGTGAATGATTTAATGAATGAGTGAACCATCCCTTCAGGTGTATAATTTATGTTGATGTGTTTGTTAGGCATTGGAGTCAAAACTTGCAGCCTGTAGAAACTTTGCCAAGGACCAGGCAGCCAGGAAAAACTATGTCACAAATGTCAACGGAAATCTGATTAATGGAGAGATGGGGAATTACTCTCACTCGCTTCACACGTCCTACTTCGACAAAGCGTGAGTCTGCCATTAGGGTTTGCCAAAGTTCAGGGAAACCAGTCAATACATGATGTTGATGAACAGTTACCTTATTTGATATACGTTTTACTGCACTTTACTACAGTAAATTGTTTACAATCTGATTTATTTTACAATATATTAATTCTTAGAATGTTTTGAACAATGTCCACATAAAAATGATGATAGCAACCAGTTTCTGACTTCCAACAATAAGGGTTTATAATGAAGTAATGTGCAAAATCACATATTATTGGACATAAACAATAATTTGAGTTTCTGATGCCTATATGTATTTCTCTCCGCAGAAGAGAGAGGGTCATTTTCCCTGCATTGCTTTTGGGTAAATGATCTGTGTAGCAGTTTTGTGGGGGTCCATGCATGCTGGTTAACAACCCCCCGGTTATCCATACTAAGAATATCATATCATTTCCACTAACACCTTGGTTGTGGCTCAAAGCTTATATAGCGGTGAACTCCATACGTTTGCTTAAACGAGGTCTAATGTTTTGAGTCACCAGCTGTAGATCTCTAGGAAACATGGCAGTCTAGCCTTTTACTGATCATAGCTGAGGACCCAAAGCATTCAAGGCATTTCCATTAACGAAAGGAGTTTACCTTAAGTGGTGCACTTTGATTCTCTTTTCATTGGTTTGTCAGTAAAAATTAATTCATCAAGTCGGTCCTAGGGGTGATCATTCATTTATATTATTAAAGTTATAATAAAATCACACGTACATGGAACAAGTTAAGGCCGAGTTTATGTTTTATATAAATAGTTATAAAATGGCAAAATGGAAGGAAAAAGGAATTTTATTATTAGGAAAAATTAATTAGACCAGCATGGACCAGTTTAACTGGTGTTTGTGACTCATTCCCAAATGCTTTTTTGTATGATACAATTTATCGTGTAAAGTTCAGAGGAATAACAAGTTATGACATTTTAACGGACGTTTCGAAAAAATCCTTCAATTAAAGCGGTAGTCCACACAAAGATGAAAATTCTATTTATGTGGAATGGGGAAAAATCTAAATTCTTCAAAATATCTTCTTTCTTGTTCAAAATATACAATATTATGATACTGTTGTAGTCAATGATGCCCTAGTATTCTCAGTTGCTAACATTTCTCCAAATAACTTTCTTTGTGTTAAACTGAAGAAGGTTTGAACAACTTAAAGTTAGGTAATTCATGATAAAAAAATTATTTTAGGGTGAACTATCCTTTTTAATTATTTCCAGGAACAAATTACTAAAGTGAATTTCATGTTGACTTTAAGCATGTTTATATATGTAGCTTTATTGCAAATTGAATCACTTATAAGACATAAACATCTATAAGTATATATACATCATTTGGATCAAGCATAGATTCTTTTGTCCACTTTGCATTATCATCAGGAGGGAAAAAGCCTCATTGAAGCATCTTGAGCTGTACCGCAGTGTTACGCAGATCTCCTACAAAAAGCTGAATCAGTGTGTCCTGCATCTCGAGTATCAGTAGATAGTAAAGGTTATGATGAGGACATCAAGGGGTTGTGTTTCTGCTACGTAAGATTCAAATAAGAGCTACTGTATAGATACTCTCCTGTACACAGACTGAGATCAGATCCAAAGGCATCACAGAATAACCGAAGAGTAGGCACAATGTTGTCTATGTGTGTCTGGTGCAGAATAAATATAATGTATTCCTTAGTTGTGTGCGTGCACATTCGAGTAACAAGAGAAGGCAGAGAATTGTTTTGCTGATGGGAATCATCGAATTACCATTGTATGGATAGACAGGAGAGTGTTTGTGTTCTCTCTCATGGGGCAGTACTGGGCAGTCTATGAATTCGGCTTTTTGCTTTTGAAAGTCTATAGTTTCAGTGTCCAGTCTGTTTGGCTTGTCTGTCTAGACCGGTTTCTTCTCATCATGGGTGTGAGCTTTGCTACACGTTTTAACCCTGCATTTGGTTTGGGAAAAACTTTTTTGCTTTTTAGGTTAATATGCAAGTTTAGTGCATATTAGTTTAGTGATAGCACATTAAGCATTTTAAATGTTTATTCTGTTTGTTTGTTCTAGAATCTTAGCTGCATGAACAGATTTTAAATTGACTTTTGGGCTTATAATGTAAAACTTACTCTCTATCAGGCTTCTAACCAAAGTTTTGTGTTTCTCCATCCAGCCTAACCAAAGTTTTGTTTTTCTTTAAGCACAGCAGGACATTGAATGGTTTTGACCCTGGCGCCGTGACAAACCTCACAGCCCCTCAATGCTCCAACTCCCCGTCCAGCCTTGTGCTCAGCGTGTGACCTACAGACCCTTCAATACTTTAATACAGCAATATATCAACTCCTTTCAATACTGTACTGATGCTTTTTGTCTCGATTCAGATTACAATGGGTTACAAGAGCGTTAATTGCATCAACTCCAGCTTTTACTCACTGTTGGATTCTCCTCACTTTGGTCAAGTAATTGTTAATAGTTCCTAAACATGTATATTCACATCTAATATATTTATGGTTGCTGTTTGTATAGATATTAACTTATATGTACATATTCAGTTATGTTCCCTATGAACTTATGAGCGAATGTCTTTTACTGCGTTCAGAAAATGTATTTATTGCTATATATTTTAGATGGCGAAGGGAAGTAATATTTGTTGTGCACATCATATGTGTTTGTGTATAAGAAGGTGGATCTGACATATATATATATATATATATATATATATATATATATATTATGCTGTATATTGAAATGGAAAGAAATTGTGTAATTTGGAAAATTAGATGTGCACTGTATATGTCAAAACACATTTCATTCTAGAGCCTTTAGTCATGATACACAATGACAGTTAAGAGTCTATATACTCATCATTTACTCACAGCCTGTGAAGGGGGGCCTGTTACCAACATTCTTCAAAATATCTACTTTCCCATACAGGTTTTAAATGATAGGGTGACTAAATGATGACAAAATTCTCATTTTTGGATGAACTACAGCTTTAATATAGCTTATTTGTGCCTAACACGAGTGATCCTCGTGTGTTTCATCCTTTAAAAATTTGGCCTGGTGTAAGAAAGAACAGGAAAAAGATGTTAAAGATGATTGAGCAGGTTAAACATTGTGCTGTGATACAGACAATCGACAGACTTATATGACAAGCAGGTTGGTCTCCCAGCCCCATAGTATTTGTTAAACGAGTGCACAATTTAATTTTTTCAAAATTTTATTTTGTGGTGAATAACAGATCTTGATTTGAATAGTGTTCTGAATGAACTTGTTATCTATTCTGCTGAAATAAATGGTGGTGTTCTCACAGATTTTGTTCTTTTGTCTTATTGAAACAATCAAAGCAATACATAACATACACAATGTTACCACTCGGAGTGTTTTTGCATATCTAACAAGGCTTTAATGCTTCTTGAACAGAACAGCGAATCATTCACTTCTGCAGATGTTTGTGACCCTCAAGGCAGGTCTCAATAACACCCAGTGGACACACTTGGTGTCATTGATGTCAACCATGATTGCTTCTAATTCTTACATGATCTAAACATCACAAACACTTCAAAAAACCTTATTGGCACAATGTCCCACGTTTGCTTCCGTTCTTGTATTTGAGGGATAGGGTGAAGAAGTCTCAGCTGCCACCTTCGCTCTTCTTTGCAAGTTCATCCATTTGTTTCAGCCTCCTTTCCATCACTTCAAGACGTTTGGCCTCATTCCTGGACCTCTCCTGCTCCCTGAGATCTGCCACATCCTCCATAAACACATGCCTGCAAGCACAAGACAAACATTACATAGACAAAATCCCTTGTCTTGTTCTCATCTGTTATTAACCAGGAATGTATCTGTATACAAAGTCATGATGATGACATCACAGAGCACTGGATAGGACAACAGACACTACATTTGTTTATAATCACATATTGTGATGTTTACATTTTAAAAAACAAAAACATTACTCGTGTGCTGGGATTGCTCTGCAAAAAGAAAAGTTTTTATTTTCAGAAGTTTTCTCAAACTTTACTGGTACATGCAGTGTCAATGTCAAGGGGAGAGGAGAGGTCTCACCTGTTAAGAAATGCTGTGGCCAAACCCACAAGCAGGGTCCCAAACAGAACCGGTTTCGTTAATCGTTTTCCTGCGGATAATTTGGACTGTTTCATGCTGCTATATTTAAGTTCTTATAAAAGTTGTGTATGAGAACACAAAACACGCCTTCAACGCTGCACGTCTGGAGTTCCACACGGAATACAATGAACCGCACGCAGCGGTCTCTTTACTTCCGGTCCCGCGCGTAAATGAATATATGACGTATGAGTACGGATTATAATTGAGTTTTATTATTAATTTGGGTTTGAACTAAGTTCGTTGTGTTTACGGTTATGTCGTGAGTTAAAATTTTACTTTTAATTAGATAGGAACTATAGTTTAAAGAGGAATGGGGAAGTATTTACTGACGGACCAGACTCGTGAGCGTCGAGGATGGGACTTTAATTTTACACTCTGTGATGAGGTTCACTTTCACCACACTTTATTATTTATTAATTAACTTATTTATTTATTTTATATACCAAAAGAGGTTATAGCACACATTAATCTTTTTTTATTTTATTGAAAATAAATATTGAACAAAAATAGACTGCACTCTTAAAATTCTTTAAATATGCATCTTAGGGTGAAACCTCAAAAGCTACTTGATATAATAATAGGAACACATATCTGAAAATTGAATGTTTAATTTATTATGTGTTTATAACATTATTCTTTTAGTTCCCTTTGTTTTATTTCATAATTTTATTATTATTAAAAATATGAATGCATTAGTACATCTGTCCTAAATCTTTTGACAGTAAGTGAACATAAAGTAGTTACATAATAAACTTTATAATGCTTTTGTGAGATGAGGTCAATAATTAAGATTCCCAGTGTAAAACTTTACAATACTGAGCATCACATAAATATCTTCATGTATAAGATTACCAACAACTTTGCTGTTTCATCTGCAGGTGCTGAACCCCGGATTCATCCCTGATGGCTGGAAATAGTCGATTCTCGGCCTCCCATAGGTTTGAGTATCTGCAGGGGCTGGTGACAGAGTTTCAGGACACCGACAGTGATGGTATGTAGCTGATGTCGATAGAAAGCTTGTTCATCTCATTTGTGCCTAGATTTTTTTCGCCATAGTCTCTCGTACGTTCTCTGCTTCAGTTCCTCGATGGTGGAACGATCTGCCTCTGGCTTCACGCTTGGCGGACTCGGTCTCTATCTTTAAAAAACACCTAAAAACTCATCTTTTCCGGCTACACCTAACAAACTAGGAGTACCTTCTTTTCTAACTTACTCACTCTAAAAAAAATATTTAAAAAATTAAAAAAACCTTTTTCTACTTTCAGGTTTTTATCTCTGTGTAACTTGGTAACATTGTTGTAGCACTTGTTGACCTATTGTTGTATCGGGTATTTACCGCTTCATTGTCTCCTCGACTATTGTAAGTCGCTTTGGATAAAAGCATCTGCTAAATGCCTAAATTTAAAAGAATATTGTACATAGACTTCGGAATTAAAGAGTTTCTTCATTGTGAAATAAGTGCTTTTCCTTTTTGGCAGAGGCTAAAGAGCAAGTGTTGGCAAACTTGGCCAACTTTGCCTATGATCCATCAAACATGGAAGCTCTGCAACTGCTCCAGGTCTCAGAGCTCTTCCTGGACATGCTGACAGAGGAAAATGAGAACCTGGTGGAGTTTGGGATTGGTAGGTTTTTAGTGATAAAATCTGACTTTTTAATAAAGATGTCCTGTAATATTATAAAACTGCAGAAATATTTCCGTTTGTTTTTTCTCACTGTCAGCATTGACATGTATGTTACTATAAATGTGCTGTGAAGCATGTGAGGGGCAGTTTTGAAATAATGAAATTTAATAAAGCAGTTTTTGTAATCTACAGGTGGTTTGTGTAACATGAGTATGGACCGGGAGAGCCGGGATCAGATCCTGCATAGCGGTGGCGTTCCATTGGTGATAGCCTGCTTATCAAGTAATAAAGATGAGACTGTTCTTTCTGCCATCACAACATTAATGAATCTCACCACGGCCTCCTCACGTGCTGAAACCACTGACAGTGCAGTGGTGCAGTGCATGCTGCGTTTCTCACTCACACAGAATCCACGTCTGCGAAACCTATCTTCAGTCTTCCTGGAAGACTACTGCACAAAAGAACAAGTAGACCGTGCCCAGGAGGCAATGCAGGGACAGAATCAATCAGCTGTGGGCATCCCACTTCCAAAAGACTGACATGTTTTACATTTTTTACAGCTTATAGAGAGTGCAGATATTGTATGTATATGTCGTTTAAAATGAGTTGCTTTAATAAATATATATATTTTTGTATCTTTAGACATTCTTGAGACATAAAAGAAAGAAGCATGCATATGGTCAGTAAAACATGAAAATGTTGTAATCATTTATTAAATCTTTTAATGTTTCTTATTATACCTGCGAATCAGAGTAACATATGCAAAAGCTGCTTTTGTTGTGATACTACAAAGAGTCACATGGGGGAGACTCTTGACAGATAAAACTTTCACTCTTCACATGTGAAGAATTCAGTTCAAAGGGTTTAATGTGTTACAAATTCCTGATTCAACTTTCAATTTAAGAGAAGCAAAAAAACATATATTTCACATGGCAAGTAAACCAATCCAGTCAATGAAAAATGGCATTATGGTTATTAAAAAATTTTCTGGCACATTGATGCCCACCCTGAATGATCCTCACAAAGCTATATGTTAGTATAAACCAGAGTATCCCTAACTTTCCAGCAGACCCATTAAAATACTAAAAGAGCACCTCGCACCATGCGGTGCCAATACCAGCACCTTTCTGACTTTTTATTATGAGAAAAATTTTCACATCAAAAGCTAAAACTGAAACGCAGACAGAACACCTGAGATCACAAGTTAAAAGTGTGAGTAAAATTCTGCCAAGAAGGGAAAAGGTAAATAACGTAAACTGCATCGACTAGGGTAGAATCATGCATACATAAAAAATAAAATAGTGTATTTAATTATAAACGATGATTATAAAAACTAAGTTATTATGTTCAAGGTTAATCAAAATGCCCTTGGGTGGATGTCTTCCTGTTGGCCGGTTTAAAAGATATCACAAATGTTTCTTTCATTTTAGAGTCCCAACTGTTTTTCTATTTGTTCTCGCAGTTTGTTCTTCTGGATCTGAGAGATGTGAATAAGAGCAACAGTGTGAGCTATTAAATGCTTCAATCTGTCAACAGCAAACCACAAGCCTTTAAAAGCAGAGGTGTTATCCCAGCTATTAGGCTCAGTTCTTTATTTGCCTTAAACCACTTTTGTGTGTTTCACACAGACAGGGAAATTGCTAAAATTCTTATGTCTGGGTCTGTGATGTGAGCTGGCCCAAATAAACAGTTTTTACATTTTTTTCATATTTTACATGACGTGGGTGACGAAATTAACTGATTTACTTACCTTTCCAGTGACTGTCAGAGGAAATCCCTGAACGAAAGTTACATAATGTGGCACCTTATAATGAGCGATCTGGGAAAAAAACAGACATAGGACTTGTCAGTTTTCTAATGGTGGTGGGTAACAGATGACATATTTCAAATACATATGGTTCTAACCTTTCCCTTGCAATAGTCTCTGATCTCCTCTGCGGTGCATTCCTGATCAGCTTTTAGTTTAATACAAGCACAGACCTCCTCTCCCATTCGCTCATCCTTTACTCCAACCACCTGTGTTGTCAAACACAGAGACATTGACAATTATCATTGCAAAAAAATGTTAGGAGAAAGTGCATTAAAAATAAGGGTGTTAACACTACTTACCTGTGCTTCTTGAACTTTAGGGTGCGTGTGTAAAAATTGTTCAATCTCAGCTGGGTAGATGTTTTCTCCTCCTCGGATGATCAAGTCCTTGATGCGTCCTTCGATTTTGCAGTATCCAAATCTGTCCAAGCTTGCAATGTCACTGCATGGATGGCATGACAAACCTGACTCATGAAACAACTGTCCAGATTGTTTAATAATCCTTTCAAATGTTCATTTTTAATTTCTCATTCACTTACCCAGTCTTGTACCAACGGTCTTTTGTAATGCATTCCTTAGTTTTTTCCTCATCTTGCCAGTATTCCGGCATCACACAGTAGCCCCTGATCATCAGCTCTCCCTGAGCGCCCAGAGGGACGATGTGGCCAGAGGTAGGGTCCACCACTTTAGCCTAAAAACACACGAAATTATCAATTTCCATGTGTGATTAGAGTCACACATCAAGCCTTATACAAATAAATGTGAATTGAATTAAAAATGTAGCACAAATAAGCATGCATAGTACATTATCTGGATGCAAATTTACCTCAATGTGGTGGGTTATACAACCAACAGTATCAGTCTTTCGCTCTATGCTGTCAATCGGATAGCCGCAGAATGTTACTGGACTGTTTTCAGTTGTGCCATAGCCGATCTATTTGAAACACAATTAAAAAAAATTTAATGATAAAATAGCTTCAATGACATCATTGATTCTGTATATACAGTTTGTGGATTGTTGAACTGACCTCACATTACAAAACAACACTTTGACAATTTCTGACAGCGAAAATATAAACGTTTTAATTGTATTTTCCTATAAACTGGGCTAATGACAAGCAGATGGGTAAATGAGCCAGATTTGGGAGACAGGTGAGGTATGTGGTGGGCACCTGAGAACTGGCACACACTGTTTCTCTGAGCTTCATTGAGATCAATCAGATACAAAAGCTTTATAAACAGTCAAGAACAAACTATTATGATAATGAAAATAATGAAGTATAATGCCATTAAGATATGATGATTTCAGATATCATTTGCTATCATCTGCTTCATGCTGGGCTGTATGAGACCAAAACACTGTTGGATTGGTGAATGCCTTTTGAATGTGTACTTGAAAGAACAGGATATACACTTTCCCGATAAAATGTAAAATTTGTTAAGCAAACACTAGATTCCGCCTAACCTTAGCATAGCTGACACATTCATAACACATAGATTTGAAACTGGAAACCCTTTGGTATTTTTGCCAAGTGCTTTCTATCACAAATTGATTTGTGACAAAAATAAATGTGACCCTACCTGTAAAAAAACTGTATTTTTTGTGATTTACGATATTATACATAAAATCCTTCTACACAGTGCAAGAAAAATTGATATCTTTAATTTTTTTGACTAATTGATAGATTGATATCATAGCGAAATTAATCTAATCAAATTTCAATGCTGTTTTTTTACATTGACAAAAGGTATGTACTTTCCAAATGAAAGTCTACTCTGCAGACAAAAGACAAAGTTCTTTCCTTTTCCATTGTTGTGATGTGATTCAGGCCAAACATCTGGCTGTGATTATATGTTATAAACCGGCCGGCCCGCACAGGAATGGCTTCTTTTCCATTTTCAGACTAAAACAATGGAAATGTCTGGCACGACACACAGTCTCACCTTGACATCACATGACTTGCCAGCAATGCAAGTTCTCTAGCCTATGAACTTAGCCTCACAATAAACTGTTAGTCTAAGTATTAAATACTCTAACAATGACATGTTAGATATAAAAAATAAAGACATAAATAACTGTTCAACAAATTTAAAAATGTTCTCTTATATCATATGGAAATAGTTGCACTCACCCAACCAATTTCACAAACATTTATACAGTATATCGTTTTCTGAATCTGAGAGAGGTTTAGTATTTTGTAAAAAATAAACTTAAGTATTAATTTTAGTACTGCCTGAAAGAAACTGCATAAACAATATTTTTATATATTACATAAGGCATCCAAACATTGAAAATCAAGGGATGTCAAATGTAATACTTTGTATTGACTAAATTTACTGTTATTTCTCTCGAACTAATTTAAAGCATCTGTACATTTCAAACAACTAAAAGGAAAAAAAAATTGTTAATCACTTTAAACCTGCATGATTTTCTTGCTCCCGAAGAATGAAGAGGAAGGTATGTTAAAAAATGTTGGTAACCAAACAACATTTGGACCACATTGGCTCTTGAATTGTTTGGATACCTCTTAAAAATAAATGTACATTGCCTTATAGATTCCGCCAGGCAAACCCATATTATAAACACTCCTCTCGTAGTCACTTTGCACCCCCCCCCCTCCTCTCTCTCTCTCTCTCTCTCTCTCTCTCTCTCTCTCTCTCTCTCTCTCTCTCTCTGTAGCTGGGAACTCCTGGAGTAAAGCATTCAGAAGACCAATAAAACAGACTGACTGTTAGCCCGGCGTTTCAGCATGCAGATTTTAAGCTTTTTCCTATTTGTGTTTCTACAGGTTTCTATCCCCTATGTGTCTCCGGCACCAACTCAGTGCCCGAGTCAATGCCACTGTCATGGTGACCTGCAGCATGTCATCTGTGACAGTGCCGGTCTGAAGAAGATCCCCCGCATCTCTGAAGCCACTCGTTTACTCAACCTTCAACGCAACTACCTTGGAAATCTTCCAACCGGGGGCTTTAGCGAAATGAAGGGGCTCATTTCTCTGCACCTGCAGCACTGTCAGATCCGCGAGATTGGCAAACATGCATTCAAAGGGCTGAATAAGCTTATCTACCTCTACCTGTCTAACAATGACATCAGCGCCATCAAACCAGGTGCTTTTGAGGACCTCACCGAGCTAACGTATCTCTACCTGGATGGTAACCACATCTCGAGTCTTCCTAAGGGCATCTTCTCTCCAATGATCAACCTATTTATCCTCCAGCTTGACAACAACAAGCTCTCTGACCTACAGCCGGGTACCTTTACAGGTGCAGCAGATCTAAGATGGCTTCATATGAGTGGCAATGAGTTGAGCTCCATACAGCCTGGTTCCCTAGATGAAGTGGAGAACCTGGCTATGTTGACCCTTGACCGAAACAAGCTGTCCAGCTATCCTCTTCAGGCTATGAGCAAGCTGCGTGTTATTGAGGAACTCAACCTGTCCCACAACCCTCTCAGCCTTATTCCTGACCATGCATTCAGAAGTTTTGGACGCTATATGGAAAAGCTTCATCTCAATGATATGGGTCTGGAGAAGGTAGGTCTGTCTGAGGATTATAAAATTAAATGATGAAAAAATCCAAGTATTTCTATAGTGAAATTGTGATGTTGGCATTTAAAAATATGGAAAATTAAGTGAAAAATTAAGTTTTTGTGGAGCTGCTCATGCTAATGTACTGCAAACCACCGGAGAAAAATATTGACATGTGTGTTGCTTCTAAATTTAAATGTGATCCTTCTGCTGTTCAATCATTCCTTTCATACCTTTAGAACTAGAATTCTTTGTAGACACATATGTTAGATGATGGGACGCACATGCGCTGAAAAATGTCTTTCTGGATAATATATCAAAACCTGTAGGTGGTAAGATTTTCTATGGAAACAAAAGATAAAACATATTTTGAGAAATGTTCCTCTGGTTTATGACCCTTCAGTAGAAGTTGATGGGGGCCAGAGTTGCCGATTTCCAACAATCTTCAAAAAATCTTTTGTGCTCTACAGAAGAAAGTAATTTGGCTAAACTGATGTAGAAAATATCAGTCTTGAACAAAAGATGTCTTTAAAGGAAAGATGTTTAAGGCTAACAGTTCTACAAATCCCTTTCTCTATCCTTTAAAATGTTAGTTTGCTCATTTAAATGATGTCAATCTATTAAGTAAAACGCTCCCAAAATAAAAACAACTGAATAACTGAATAACATGAGAACCAATGTAGATGTGAATTCCACTAAATCTCACATCTAAAAACAACAACAACACATTGCAGGTAAACACCGCCTGTAGGACAAAAAACATCATATGTGGATATTTTTAGGGATTTATTTGCGTGCTGTTTTCCCTGTAAACAGGTCAGGAGCAGTTAGCAGACAGGTAAACAGTGGCATGGTGTTCCGCGGCCCATGCAGAAAAGTTTTTGGCATACCGTTGCCTCTTCTAAATGAACAATTGGGCTCTTCAGAAGTACTTCTGGCAGAAGAGCTTTACGATGGAGGAGAGGAATGACATAAAGAGTCAAAACAAACCATCCGTGCTGAAAGTGATTACCAAACACTCCACTTCTGAGGACTTCTGAGTGGAAATTTCCTAGATTCTAAAATTCTTTTTACGATTATATAACACCCACATTACGTCCACACTGTCCCAACCCCTTAACCGCCATCTTTCTATAAAGCAGACATCGTGCGGACCAGAACATCTAACACCTCAGTGATGTTTTTAGCAGTTTTGCATATGCCTATGAAGTTTGATGGAGGTGTGGGGGAAAAGTTAAGCCCTGGCACATAGGAGGACATAAGGTCTTTCATGTGAGAAGGCTCAGATAGCATCCATCTACTTCCTCCTATTATTTTATATATCAAAAATCTCACTGCAAAAGTATTTTAGGTGAAAATGCATAAAAATGCCTATGATATATTTACTTCTTCACTCCAAATGTTACTTTTGTTTTAAAGCTTTATGACAAAGAGTAAATAGTGTTGACTCTTCAAATTTTGTGTTTATTCAAGCAAAAATGAACATTCTGTCATTACATGACTTTCCTCTGTAGAACACAAAAGAAGATATTTAAAAAAAGTTTATAAACATACATTAGTGGCACCCAGTTTCTATTGTATGGAAATGAAAAATTATACCAGTGATGGAGTGCCAGTTTCCAACATTCTTCATAATGCATTCTTTTGTGTTCTTAATTAAGATTTAAATGTCATGTGGATGGGTAAATAATGACAGATTTTTCATTTTTTAGTACACTATCACTGTAATTAAAAAATGCACACAATCAATAAGCTTTTTGTGTTTGGTGGTTTGGCTTTATGTTTTATCCATCCAGTTCTCAAATGCTGCCTTCGAAGGAGTAACTGCTCTCAAATCTCTGCATCTTGAGAACAACAAGCTGAAGACCCTGCCAACAAGCCTGCAGTTCACCAGTATCCAAAATATCACACTATCTAACAACCCATGGAGCTGTACATGCCACCTAGCAAATCTTCGAAAGTAAGGGATAATAAAAGCAATTAATAAATGTAACCTTATAGGAAATATAATATCAAAGATTGATTTTTTATTATTTTAATATGATATTTTTCTGCTAATTTCAGTTAAATGTTGGATAACTTTGTTGTATGCTTTATCATTTTATTATTTATTAGCGTTTATGTTTAAGTGTGTATATATTTATTTTTATGTGTACATATGCACGCACCCTGTCTTCATAACTCAAAAATGTCCCCTAAGTGCTGGTGTGCTCAGGTCAAAATTCATCATATACCAACCTATGCATTTGCATGCACTATAAAATATATATATATATATATATATATATATATATATATTTATGCATGTTTTGGTTTTTATGGTATATGAGGAATTTTTAATTGTGTTTTTGAATAAGTTTTTATTATTATGAAATTAATGCTTTAACCTGTTTATTTTGAGGCTTCATTTTAATTTTTAATTTTTTTACAAAAAACTTGTAGGTCAATATTTCATTGGATTTCAATAAACAGAATCCTTCTCAACGTTTTTTTCTAAAATAACCTTTGTTTGTTTTGATGTGCTTATATAGATGGATGGACACTAGTCGCCAACGTCCCGATGCAATTTGTGCTTCCCCTGGAAACCAAAAAGGCAAGCAAATACGAGACAGCACTGCTTTTTCCCGCTGTAAGGCAAAGACAAAGACAAACAAACCCAAGAAAGGAACAAGACTTTGAGACGGTAAGACTACCGTCCTGTTCATTCAGATGTGGTACCTATATTCTGCATTATAGTCAATTGCACAAATGTCCACCAAATTGCAATTGATCGACTACTCTTGCATTGTTATCTGAGGAAAACTAGGAGTACAGTTTTCAAGTACAGAATAAACAGTCTATGAAGTGTTCTGTCTAAGCCTGAAACATAAATTTAAGTCCAAAGTGTCCAGGTTTTAAAACCATACCCTTAACCAAATGTCTAATGTCCAAAACCAAACTAGGTTTATGGTCTATAAAGATCTTGTAAATGAGACCACAGCATCAAAACTCCAGCAATGCCCATAAAAAATTAGACATCCACCACAGACCAACTAGCCTGCAAATGTAAACAGTGAACAAAAATAGCTTTGGTGCCGAGTAAACAGCTGGTGTGAAGGGTTCATTACAGAGAAACAACATAAAGTACTATTTCACCTACATGAATTTAATATTGGCTATTTCAGCATATCACATCATAAAATAAATGAATTGAGCTCAAATTACAGATAATGATTCCAATACCATTAGTGAGATTTTACATTTAATATTTAAACAGATTCCAAAGGTTAACCCTAATCATATAGTAAGTATTTCTACCTCTTCCGAAATAAAAGACCGGCTGGTAATCCTATAACTTTAGTCAGGTTTGGGTTTCAGTCACTGTTTTGAATTCTTTGTGTTAATGTTGAACTCCTTGCTTTGTGCTTGTCTTTTTTTGGGTAATGTTGTTTTGGTCTGTGTGCCAAAGCCAGTCCCAGACTTTCAAACATGGCCTCGGTCTACTGACCTGGCAACCTTATTCTTGTTTTGCAACAGGAGGACAAAGAGAAGATTGTCCAGAAGAAGGGACTTCAAGTGCAGAAAAGAAAATCAATGCAAAATACTACACTGAGACCGTCATCTTCCACCATCACACTTTGGTGCAACGCTTATATGAACAGACACTTTTCATACTTAATAACATGAATGGCATACACATATTCGTGTTTACAGGCAATGACGTACATCCGGTGTTAACAAAGTTCCAATGATTCAAAAAACGCCAAAGACTCCCAGTCTAGATTCTATTTTAATGCTCTTTTACAATATAATGTCAGCATACTGCAAATAATCACATGGTTTATATACAGTTTATACGATATCCTGATAAGCAGGTTCGAAAGTTTTTTTATTTTAAATGGATTTAAGTGGTTTAAATGTGTTAAAGGGAACTGGTAGTTATACCTCCTACTGGCAACTGTAAGTATTATCTGCAAAATATTTAATAAAAAACACATGAAAGAGCAATTTCGAATGAAATTTGTGAAGGAAATCTGAAAAAGTAATACATGCTTCATTATCAAACACATGCTTCATAATCAAAGTAAAAACTATCATGTAGAACATATAGGACTGAATGGCGTATACTGTATATTTTCTGAAGGTGTGTTTTAATTAACATAATGACATCTTTACCAAGAGACTGAGGAGTCAAAGGTTTGCATGTTAAGCTAACTGTGATAAACATTATAAATCAATATAATGAATTACATGACTATACACTATTACAAATATATATATATATATATAGTAAATATATTAAAATAAAAAACATAGTTCGACCATTCGGTAATGCTTGTCATATTTTCACTTTCCTAATAGTAGAACTAACACACCCTTACTATCACATTCTTTATCTGCTTCATGAAGGTTCTTGTGTCAGTTTTGTGTGGACAACTTTATAGGTCTAACAAAGTCCTGCAAGGAATTTCTGAGGTTACCAAACCTAACCTGATGGTGAACAAGTTACAAGTAACACATATTCACGATCTTCCCTCCTCTTTACATCTTTGGCTTCTTGTTTTTGGTTAAAGACTTCTCAATCCATGAGAAAAAGGAAATTGTCTTGTAGTTAGGGGGATTTAAAGGTATAGTTAAGTCTCAATGAACCAATGTCATCATTTTATTTTCATGTTCCCTTTATGAATTTCTTACAAATAAACCTGAAAAATATGGTGGCTAAAACAAGCCTGTATGAATATTTTTCTATAAAAATGTATTTTTTCTGTAAAACGCAGACGGGCTGCTGTCTCTGTCTCCCTCTAGTGATGATGTTGTCTTATAGTTTTCACATAATTAGTTAAATGGACAGAAAACACAATCCCTTAGTATTCATATAAAATATTCATGATTTATTTCATTACTCACCAACATTTCTTTAATACCCATGACATTAATGACCTTACGGATCACCTCCGGAGGGCAAAAGGAACCTGCCACAATTCCTGTCGGACACAAATGTCATCACTAGATTGTGCCAAACTTATACTATACTTGAAAGCACTCTTATAATACACTTAACAGTACAACTTAACCTAGTCTAAAGCAGTGTGTATTGACTTACCAGCCTCAATTGATGACAAATCAAACTTTGCCAGGTCAGGCTGACCGAGCATGTCGATAAACATAGTTGGAGTTCCATAGACGAATGTACACCTATGTAAACAGACCAACTTATTCCGTTACAAAACTAACATCAAAATATCTAGATAGTCTATATATCCTGATTTTAAAGAAAAATGTATAGATACAAGGTACACAGCATCATACTTCTCTTTCTCTATGGCCTCCAGGTTGGCCCGTCCATCATACCCTTTTGAAGGATAAACCAATGTGACGCCATGTAAAGCCATGACCATACCGCCACCCACGGAACCGAAACAGTGATACATTGGCACTGGCAAGCACACTCTAGTGTTTTTCTGTACAAAAGTTGAAAAGGAAAAGTCATATTTATCATTTACTGTTTGCTACATAAAATATTCTACATAATATTAAGAACATTCTGTGTAATCTTATAAGTAAGGCCAAGTCAAAGATTGAAATTATATTGAAATTACTGACTGAAAAAAACTTTCATAGTGATTATCTCCGAATTGTATTATGCCTGGTTTTCAGGCAGGGTCACATTTTTTCCTCTGGGGAATATGCTTTTTACAGTCAGACAATACTTGCATTGAATTTTTCCTTTTCCTTGAACACAACCAAGCACTCACCCGCCAGTCGAAGCCCACACGCATGCCAATGAAGTAAGAATTGTTGACAATGTTGTGGTGGGTCAGAGTGGCTCCTTTAGGCTTTCCTGTAGTACCCTAAAATCATAAACACCAACATTTTAAGATACTGTAAATTAATAACAGTGTGTTTACTGTAATGTAAGAATTTTGTATGTTTAAATATGCAGTGACAACTATAAGTAACCAAATTTAGAATTTTCCTAGTAGTGTGAGCATGGCACTATTGCAGTTGCCTTTAAAACATTCTGATCAGTCCAACATGCAATGGCATAGGTTTGAGACGTGACTTATAGTTGAGGTGCAAAAGGTCCTTTTGGGAAACCATTTCAATAAAATTATCCCAAAATGTTTCATAAGGCCAAATCTAAGAAAAGAAAACAAGTACCGATGTAAACTGAATGTTAACTGGCTCATCTGGCATGATTTTCTTCTGTAAGTCTTTAAGTTGTTGATGGTGTTCATTGGTTGCTGCTTGCATCACATCTGTTAGCTGAAAAGCCCCCGGCTGCTGACTATCCGTGACAATCACAGTGTGCAGATCTGGTAGTCTAAAAATAGACAACTGTGAGTTAATGCCAAAACATCATGTGATGTGCCCGCTGACCCTCATTATTGACTTTGTAGTTTCTTATATCATGCGTACTTTGAACTCTTGATTCCTCCAGGAGATGCTTTTTCCATCTCTGGGCAAAGCTGTCGTAGCATTTCAGAGTATTTCTGTGTTTTAAACTGAGTCGGACAAACAATGGCTTTGCACTGCACCTGTAAAAAACGTTGAATTACCAGTCTTGGAGAAAGTTGCATTCAATGTCCAAAAGTGTTACAGGACGTTCTTTTTACTGGTATTTTCATGCATGGATAAACATTAACTTACCTTTCTAAGTGCGAATTCTGCCTCTTGCAACTGATAAGCAGGGTTCACAGATACCTTTGTAAAATAAAAGACAGTTGAAAGACGTTAGACAAGTTGTTCAAATTACGGAAACTGAAATCGGAAAAATAAAACACGCATACCAAAATAATCCCGGCCTTGGCCGTGGCAAACTGCATCAACACCCAGTCATAGATATTTGGTCCCCACATCCCTAAACGGTCCCCCTTCTGAAGTCCAACAGCCAGCAGACCTGCAGCAGCCTGCTCTACCTAAAATCACCAGTACCAGCATATTCAACATTACTTGATGTCAAATGTTTGCTAAATAAGAGGGGAGTCAGTTAATATTTACAGAATAGTTTCCCCTAAAAATTTAAATTTTGTCATGAATTCCTCACTCTCTGGGTATTCCAAATCTTTATAAATTTCTTTGTCTGATTGAACACAGAAAAATATATTTGTAAGAATGTTTGTAACCAAACATTTCTTGGAACCCATTGACAACCATAGAAGAAATAGTAAAAGGCAGAAGGAATTACCTCAGAACTTTCTGTTGTCCTGCATTCTTTAAGGTATCTCATTTTGTGTTTTACAGAACAAAAAACATTGTTAAGTTATTTCTCATAGTATGGTGGTCCAAGTACTATTGTTGTCACATATTCTTCTAAATATAGATTTTTTTGTGTTCATCAGATCAAAGAATGTATTCAAGATTTGAAACAACTCAAATGTGAGTTAATGATGACAAATATCCTACTTTGTGTTCCGCAGAAGAATGAACATCACTACAATATGAAATAAAAAGAGAGTGAATGAGTTATGACAGAATTTTTATTTTTTCGTGAACTAGGTAATATGCATGAGTGTTCATGTTAGAAATATTTTAAAAACTGTGATAACACTAGGTGCTAAATAAAACAAAGTAGAATTTCTTATGCATTGATTTCTTGACCCACTATCACTAAAGATTGCATATGTGCCAGGTAACTCATACAAGCCAATTCAGAGTAAAATTTAGAGTTCAGTAGGTTACACACACACTTTTATTACTATTACCTGTTTGCGCATTGGACCTTGACACTTGGTAAATATGTGGGAAAGGTCATACTAACATACTCTAGACAAAACCGCAAACACTATTTTATATATCTTATGATAATTACTTGGATGTTGTTAAGAAAAATCTAAATTCCTTGATTTTTACACAATACACTGTAACCATTCGCTTGAAAACAAACAGTTTTAGCAAACTAAAAATATTACATTCATTCTAAATACAAAACTCAAAATATTAGCTTTTGCCTAAATATGATTACTACATCTTACTTGGAACTTGTGGTAGCACCATATTTAGTTTAGATTAACAGAAGGGTGCTGAGGAATTTGTTTTATTTTGGGATTTGGCACAGATCCCTCATTCCACACTACACTTTCTAAAAGTCTGGGGGGCACTGTGCTCCCCTTTTACAGTGTGGTTTAACTCTAGCATTAAAACAACAGGCAAAAAAAAACAGAAGCTGGCCTCTTACATCATGGTAAAACTCAGCGAATGTCTTGCGTATTCCGTCCTGCACAAACACCAGCGCTTCACGGTCAGGGTGACGTGCCACTGACGCCCGAAGGCACTGATCCACGGTTCTATACAACAGCGAATGAGAGGAGATGCCGTGGGCATAGCTGGTTGTCAGGGTTGGAACGCTGGGTGGGTTATCCACATGAATTGCACTGGAATAAAAGCAAAGATAAATTTCATATATAGGCCCATGTTATTTTAGGATCTTTAAGTAACGTTTAATTTAATTTCCTCAATTCTAATTGGTCAGCTGTTGTGTTTTATTCATGACACGGCACTGCCATAACCGCTTCATTCAACAATTCTGTGTATGATTGAGCCCCATAGCTACAACGCTTAACAACGTAAACATAAAGCTTTGACAGGTAGGTACCACTTTTTACAGCGGAAAGCAGTTAATGATTTTACTTAACGAAAACGTATTATATATGCAAATTAATGTATTTAAATATAAATATTTTTATGGTGTGGCAACAGTTTTATAAAAGCAATAAGGTACGAGAGGCCAGGCTGTATCGTGAATAAATCATGGCTGAAGGGTTGCAGGTAGGGATGTGCACATCGATATATCAATACTAAAAAGCAACAGACTTACATTTACATTTACATTTAGTCATTTAGCAGACGCTTTTATCCAAAGCGTCTTACAATAGTCGAGGAGACAATGAAGCGGTAAATAGCCGATACAACAATAGGTGAACAAGTGCTACAACAATGCTACCGAGTTACACAGAGAGCGAAGTTACAAAAGAATTTTTTTTTTTTTTTTTTTTTTATAGAGTGAGTAGTTAGAAAAGAAGTGAGTTAGTGAGTTAGGTGTAGCCGGAAAAGATGAGTTTTTAGGAGTTTTTTAAAGATAGAGACCGAGTCTGACAAGCGTGAAGCCAGAGGCAGATCGTTCCACCATCGAGGAACTGAAGCAGAGAACGTTCGAGAGAGAGATTTCTTACCCTTTTGAGCTGGTACCACAAGTCTCAGCTCATTTGCGGAGCGCAGAGATCTTGAGGGCTTATATCTTTGCATTAGTGAGTTAAGGTAAGTGGGTGCTGAACCGGTGGTGGTCTTGTAGGCAATGAGAAGACATTTAAATTCAATGCGGGCTGCTACAGGAAGCCAATGCAGTTTTATGAAGAGAGGTGTTACATGGGTCCTTTTTGGTTCCTTGAACACCACTCTTGCCGCTGCATTTTGAATCATCTGCAGAGGTTTAGCTGTGCACATCGGGAGTCCAGCAAGCAGCGCATTGCAGTAGTCTAGCCTGGACAGGACCAAAGCTTGAACCAGGATTTGTGTGGAGTGTTCTGTGAGAAACTGTCTGATCTTCCTGATGTTGTAAAGCTGAATCTGCAGGATCTGACAGTCGCGGCAACATGATCTGTGAAGTTGAGCTGATCATCGATGATTACTCCCAAGTTTCTCGCAGACCTGAAGGGCACAATGGTTGATGCTCCTAGTTGGATCGAGAGATCGTGACGAGTCTTCGAGTCGCCAGGGATGACAAGAAGTTCCGTTTTCGCAAGGTTAAGTTGTAGGTGGTGTTGCTTCATCCAGAGGGAGATGTCGCTCAGACATGCTGAGACTCGGGTCGAAATCGTCTTGGTATCGATACTTTAATTATATAAATAATTTACACAATCCGCGCATCTCTACTCAGTTTTAGCACTGTGAAGCCCGATAAGCATGACTTACGTGAAGGGGTAGTTACCAAGAGGAGAGCAAAGAAAGACTTAGTGCAATAAGATCAGCGAGCAGTGCGATCGAGAGAAACAAGAGGTGTTATACAGTGACCTGTCACTTCCTGAGTATTTATAATCACTACAAAAATTTACAAAGTTGAAGACAAAATAGTTTAAAATAAAGAAAATGCAAACACATGCATTCAAACAATTAAAAAAAATGGTATGTAATGAAAAAGAAGAAAGAGATCAAATCTGAACAGTTTATACTCTGGTATTTTATTTTACTTATTGAGATTTGTGTTTTTTAATGTTTTGGAACATTTCATGTATTTTTATAATTTTTCCTTATGTTATTATCTTATGCATTATGTTTTTTTTTTGTTTGTTTTTTGCTTTCAAGTTTATTGATCCTTTTTCCCTAAACATTTAATAGTATTTTGAAAAATCACATACACATTTAAGAAATATGCATTAGGTATCGCTTAAATTGTGGCTTAAAGAATCGGTATCGCTGAAATTACGACCAAAAGTATCGGTATTACAGAAATTGTGACTAAAAGTATCAGTATTGCAGAAATTGTAACTAAAAGTATCAGTATTGCAGAAATTGTAACTAAAAGTATCAGTATTGCAGAAATTGCGACTAAAAGTACCGGATTCACTGAAATTGCGACAAAAAGTACCGGTATAGCTGAATTGCGACTAAAAGTATCAGTATCGCTGAAATTGTAACTAAAATTACCGGTATCGCTGAAGTTGTGACTAAACGTACCAGTATAGCTGAAATTGTGACTAAAAGTATTGGTATCGCTGAAATTGTGACTAAAAGTATCTGTATCGCTGAAGTTGTGACTAAACGTACCAGTATAGCTGAAATTGTGACTAAAAGTATCGGTATCTCTGAAATTGTGACTAAAAGTATCGGTATCGCTGAAATTGTGACTAAAAGTATTGGTATCGCTGAAACTGTGACTAAAAGTACCGGTATCGCTGAAATTGTGACTAAAAGTATCGGTATCTCTGAAATTGTGACTAAAAGTATCGGTATCGCTGAAATTGTGACTAAAAGTATCGGAATCGCTGAAATTGTGACTAAAAGTACCGGTATCGCTGAAATTGTGACTAAAAGTATCGGTATCGCTGAAGTTGTGACTAAAAGTATCGGTATCGCTGAAATTGTGACTAAAAGTATTGGTATCGCTGAAGTTGTGACTAAACGTACCAGTATAGCTGAAATTGTGACTAAAAGTATCAGTATCGCTGAAATTGTGACTAAAAGTATCGGTATCGCTGAAGTTGTGACTAAACGTACCAGTATAGCTGAAATTTTGACTAAAAGTATGGGTATCGCTGAAATTGTGACAAAGTATCGGTATCGCTGAAATTGTGACTTAAAATATCAGAATCGCTGAAATTGTGACTTAAAGTATCGGAATCGCTGAAATTGTGACTAAAAGTATTGGTATCGCTGAAATTGTGACTAAACGTACCAGTATAGCTGAAATTTTGACTAAAAGTATCGGTATCGCTGAAATTGTGACTAAAAGTATTGGTATCGCTGAACTTGTGACTTAAAGTATCGGTATCTCTGAAATTGTGACTAAAAGTATCGGAATCGCTGAAATTGTGACTAAAAGTATCGGAATCGCTGAACTTGTGACTAAAAGTATCGGAATCGCTGAAATTGTGACAAAGTATCGGTATCGCTGAAATTGTGACAAAAAGTATCGGTATCGCTGAAATTGTGACTAAAAGTATCAGAATCGCTGAAATTGTGACTAAAAGTATCGGAATCGCTGAAATTGTGACTTAAAGTATCGGAATTGCTGAAATTGTGACTTAAAGTATCAGAATCGCTGAAATTGTGACTTAAAGTATCGGAATCGCTGAAATTGTGACTAAAAGTATCGGTATCGCTGAAGTTGTGACTAAACGTACCGGTATAGCTGAAATTTTGACTAAAAGTATCGGTATCGCTGAAATTGTGACTAAAAGTATCGGAATCGCTGAAATTGTGACTAAAAGTATCGGTATCGCTGAAATTGTGACTAAAAGTATCGGAATCGCTGAAATTGTGACTAAAAGTATCGGAATCGCTGAAATTGTGACTAAAAGTATCGGAATCGCTGAAATTGTGACTAAAAGTATCGGAATCGCTGAAATTGTTACTAAAAGTATCGGAATCGCTGAAATTGTGACTTAAAGTATCGGAATCGCTGAAATTGTGACTAAAAGTATCGGAATCGCTGAAATTGTTACTAAAAGTATCGGTATAGCTGAAATTGTGACTTAAAGTATCGAAATCACTGAAATTGTTACTAAAAGTATCGGAATCGCTGAAATTGTGACTTAAAGTATCGGTATCGCTGAAATTGTGACTAAAAGTATCGGAATCGCTGAAATTGTGACTTAAAGTATCGGAATCGCTGAAATTGTGACTAAAAGTATCGGTATCGCTGAAATTGTGACTTAAAGTATCGGAATCGCTGAAATTGTGACTAAAAGTATCAGAATCGCTGAAATTGTGACTAAAAGTATCGGTATCGCTGAAGTTGTGACTAAACGTACCAGTATAGCTGAAATTTTGACTAAAAGTATCGGTATCGCTGAAATTGTGACTAAAAGTATCGGAATCGCTGAAATTGTGACTAAAAGTATCGGAATCGCTGAAATTGTGACTTAAAGTATCGGAATCGCTGAAATTGTGACTTAAAGTATCGGAATCGCTGAAATTGTGACTTAAAGTATCAGAATCGCTGAAATTGTGACTTAAAGTATCGGAATCGCTGAAATTGTGACTAAAAGTATCGGTATCGCTGAAGTTGTGACTAAACGTGCCAGTATAGCTGAAATTTTGACTAAAAGTATCGGTATCGCTGAAATTGTGACTAAAAGTATCGGAATCGCTGAAATTGTGACTAAAAGTATCGGTATCGCTGAAATTGTGACTAAAAGTATCGGAATCGCTGAAATTGTGACTAAAAGTATCGGAATCGCTGAAATTGTTACTAAAAGTATCGTTATAGCTGAAATTGTGACTTAAAGTATCGAAATCGCTGAAATTGTTACTAAAAGTATCGGAATCGCTGAAATTGTGACTTAAAGTATCGGTATCGCTGAAATTGTGACTAAAAGTATCGGAATCGCTGAAATTGTGACTTAAAGTATCGGAATCGCTGAAATTGTGACTAAAAGTATCGGAATCGCTGAAATTGTGACTAAAAGTATCGGAATCGCTGAAATTGTGACTAAAAGTATCGGAATCGCTGAAATTGTGACTAAAAGTACCGGTATAGCTGAAGTTGGGACCATACGTATCAGTTTTGTATGGTATAATAGAGATGGGGTATAACGGCCAGCCCCAGTAGTTGCAGGCACTTCCCGCCGCGCCTCAGCCGTGATCTATTCGCGATAAAGCACGGTCTCTCATTCCTTATTGCTTAATTAAACACACATGGACTCTTTTTCAACGCAGTTGCATTATAACAGCGAAAACTGATCCTAAACTTCAGTACTCGAATTAAAAACCCTTTCTTAAGCCTGAAGTCTTCATGACAAACAGCAATGTAACAGAAGTTTCTCATGTACAGAACATGCCGACACATGTGAGGAATGAAAGTCTTACCAGCTCTGGTGATGAGCACAGAGCAAAGGTGTCCGACATCTCTGCAAGATGTTCGTGCTTCTGCAAAATTGTGCGGACAAACTTAGATTTGCGAGAAGAATCTTCGACGACATTTTTCTGTTCGGCTATGGAAGACAAATCTTTGTTTTTAAACTCTTGGACGACAGATCCACCCGAAACTGCAAAGTTGTCGTCGTCTATGCGGAATAAATGCGAAGAATATTAAAATAAACGCGTGTGAGATGTTTAAACGGAGTAATATCTCAAAACCTGCACAAATACTTCAACACGACAGTCCGAGCAGCTGCGCCGATAACTGAACTCTAGAGGACGCAACTCTGTCGTCATCACAACAGACACGCGTGACGTAAACAGCTACGTCACATCCAATACGTCATTACACCTCCATGTGTATCAGTTGTTATAAGGGTGACGTGGACTGTGTTGTTTTTTGCCGGTTGGATGTTTTTAGGGATGTGATGCTAGAGAGTCGGTTCTTAAGAGTCGATTCTTTGTCGTGAACGAGAAGAGTCGACTCCCAACGGGATGATTCGAATCTTTTCTGGAGGTAGAGACTGGACTTTATTTAAGTATTTACATTTACATTTATTCATTTGGCTGCCGCTTTTATCCAATTATATCTGCAGAGCAAAAATGGTAAATTCAAATTTAATTATACAATGTCAATAACAAATAATTGAGGGAGTTATTTTGTTAAATTTACATTTACATTTAGGCATTTAGCAGACGCTTTTATCCAAAGCGACTTACAATAGTCGAGGAGACAATGAAGCGGTAAATTAAGAATTAAAAAATCAAAAAAAAATTATTCAATTTAGAAATCGCTGATCCATCGCTTTCTTTAGATACGAAACCCACAGTCGAAACACAGAAATGAGCACTCATCGATAGGTGTAATTAAGGCTTTTAGCAATTATGTAATTGTTTCACATTTACATTTACATTTAGTCATTTAGCTGACGCTTTTATCCAAAGCAACTTAGAAATGAGATTTATAAAAGAAGCATTTTGAACAAGAGATGACAAAGCAATCGTAAATGAAATCATGCCAGTCCTAGTAAGACAAACACAAAGGGCCAAGGGACTTTTATTGATAGAAATGTGAGGATGTCAAAAGAGGTTTATTGTGTTGAATTGTAATCTGACGGCCAATTCAACACCATCTGCATATCGACAACAGCATGAAAAATGTAAATACCAATGGTTTATTAAGAAACTGCATTTACATTTATTCATTTGGCAGGCTCTTTTATCCAAAGTGTAAACAGGGGGAAGATGTCTTGCTTTAAGACACTTCTGTCTTTGTCTGCTGACCCTGGGATTCGAACCCACAACCTTCTGCTTACAAGTCCAACTCAGGGACCACCAGACCACCACTGACCCTCTATATACATATACATCCTACTGTGCAATACTTAATCTTGGACATTTCACACCTTATAAGAACCTTGAATATTCATAAAACATCTTTAAAAGAGAGAGAAGATAACAAGAGAACAAGGAATTTGTTTTGTTACGTAAGCTTCCAGTGCACAATGTAAAGTGACAAGTAACATAGGGAACGCAAAAGTAAAAAATACAAATAAATATGTAAGTAAAACACAATGGTGGAAATGCAATGTTACAGAAGAGCAACAGATGAAATAGAATATTTATAGATGTTTTATACAAGTTGTGCTTTCTGTTATATGTCACAGGTAGAGTACATAACCTTAAATAATCTATGCCCTCTTCTGTCATTATCTGATCTCTTCTGTCACATTGCATTTCCACCATTGTGTGTTTAATTCACATATTTATTCAAATTTTTAATGTATTTGTTTTCTAAGTTACTTGTCTTGTCACCCTACATTGTGAACTGGATGCTTCTGTAACCAAGACATATTCCTTGTATGTGTAAGCACACCTGTCAATAAAACTCATTCTGATTCTGATTCTCATGTGTTCAATTATTTTATTTATTATATAATCACAATGTGCTACAATACTCAGAGCACTGAAGAGATGCAGAAGAGAGACAGATTTAAGTGTTGGCAATGTGGAGGAAATGAAACATAAAAAGCAATGTCTGTTCTGTTATTTAAATTGTTTTTCAAAACATAAAATATTTGTAGGAATTGTGTTTTTGCGTGCAAAAGTGCATCAAATTAAGAATTTTATATGAAAATAAAATAAAAATAATAATAAATAAATGATTTATAATGGCTAAATAGGCTTACAATAGAAGGTGAAACAAATAAAAAGCCATTTGGGAGCTGTAAGATCCGGATCTTCTGAGTGAGCCGAATCTTTAAAAAGAACCGAATCTTTTTCTGGGAGTTTAACTGTTGGATTAAAGGGGGCGTGGCTTGAAAGGTCGTGTGTGGAATGTAGAAATTAAACATTTATTTTTTTATTTTGCTATTAATGCTCTCCATTACTGTGTCCAAAATCACCACCATTAATGCGTGTGTAGATTTATTTTAAATTTCATATTATTTAATATTTCTGTTTTAGTATAAAAATAAATGTTTAGTTAAGAGTCCCCTTCTGTTTTTTAGGTTTGGTACAATTTATAATATGCAAATTTTATAACCGACATTCACAAACATTGAACTCCTTGAAGTTGAATAAAAAATATAAATGCGTTAATCATGTAATTAATATCTGAGTTTAATTATATATATTTTTAAATAAAATGTATAACTTTTATCATGTCAATAATATTTGAGTTAATATTTTATTTATTTAAAAGAGCTGTCTAAACGATAAATCACATTTAAAATATCATAATAAATGTCTTTGTGCTGTGTTTGTTAACAGCTTATCTATAAACAGGTACACATGGATGTAAATATACTTGAAAATATTTGTATGTATATTTAAAATTTAATTACATCAATTATATGTAAATTGATTCCTCTGTATCATGTCAATAATATTTGAGTTAATATTTTATTTATTTAAATAGGGCTGTCAAAACGATAAAACACATTCAAAATAAAAGTGTATTTACATAAAAATATTTATTTTTTAAATATTTATTACTCGAAATTAAATGTAAAATGAAAAACTTTTTATCATGTCAATAATATTTGAGTTAATATTTTATTTATTTAAATAGGGCTGTCTAAACGATAAATCACATTCAAAATAAAAGTGTATTTACATAAAAATATTTATTTTTTATATTTAATTACTCGAAATTAAATGTAAATTGAATAACTTTTTATCATGTTAATAATATTTGAGTTAATATTTTATTTATTTAAATAGGCCTGTCTAAACAATAAATCATTCAAAATAAAAGTGTATTTACATAAAAATATTTATTTTTATATTTAATTACTCGAAATTAAATGTAAATTGAATAACTTTTTATCATGTCAATAATATTTGAGTTAATATTTTATTTATTTAAATAGGGCTGTCTAAACGATAAATCTTTCAAAATAAAAGTGTATTTACACAAAAATATGTATTTTTAAATATGTATTACTCGAAATTAAATGTAAAATTAATAACTTTTTATCAAGTTAATAATAATAGAGTTTATATTTTATTTATTGAAGTAGGGCTGTCTAAACGATAAATCACATTAAAAATAAAAGCCTATTTAAAATATGTAATTTTAAATTAAATTACTCGAAATTAAATGTAAAATGAATAACTTTTTATCATGTCAATTATATTTGAGTTAATATTTTATTTATTTAAATAGGGCTGTCTAAACGATAAATCATTCAAACTAAAAGTGTATTTACATAAAAATATTTACTTTTTAAATATTTATTACTCAGAATTATATGTAAATTGAATAACTTTTTATCATGTCAATTATATTTGAGTTAATATTTTATTTATTTAAATAGGGCTGTCTAAACGATAAATCATTCAAACTAAAAGGTATTTACATAAAAATATTTACTTTTTAAATATTTATTACTCAGAATTATATGTAAATTGAATAACTTTTTATCATGTCAATTATATTTGAGTTAATATTTTATTTATTTAAATAGGGCTGTCTAAACGATAAATCATTCAAACTAAAAGTGTATTTACATAAAAATATTTAATTTTTAAATATTTATTACTCAGAATTATATGTAAATTGAATAACTTTTTATCATGTCAATTATATTTGAGTTAATATTTTATTTATTTAAATAGGCCTGTCTAAACATTAAACCATTCAAAATAAAAGCTTATTTATATAAAAATATGTATTTTTTAAATATTTATTACTCGAAATTAAATGTAAAATAAATAACTTTTTATCATGTCAATTATATTTGAGTTAATATTTTATTTATTTAAGTAGGGCTGTCTAAACGATAAATCATTCAAAATACAAGCGTATTTACATAAAAATATGTATTTTTAAAATGTAATCACTGGAAATTATATTTAAAATGAATAACTTTTTATCATGTCAATTATATTTGAGTTCATATTTTATTTATTTATTTAAATAGGGCTGTCTAAATGATAAATCACATTCAAAATAAAAGGGTATTTAAAATGTGTATTTTTAAATTTAATTACTCGAAATTAAATGTAAATTGAATAATTTTTTTCATGTCAATAATATTTGAGTTAATATTTTATTTATTTAAATAGGGCTGTCCAAATGATAAATCACATTCAAAATAAAAGCGTATTTACATAAAAATATGTATTTTTTAAATATAATTACTCGAAATTAAATGTAAATTGAATAACTTTTTATCATGTCAATTATATTTGAGTTCATATTTTATTTATTTAAATAGGGCTGTCTAAACGATAAATCATTCAAAATAAAAGCGTATTTACATAAAAATATTTATTTTTTAAATATTTATTACTCAAAATTAAATGTAAAATGAATAACTTTTTATCATGTCAATAATATTTGAGTTAATATTTTATTTATTTAAATAGGGGTGTCTAAACGATAAAACACATTCAAAATAAAAACGTATTTACATAAAAATATTTATTTTTAAATATTTATTACTCAAAATTAAATGTAAAATGAATAACTTTTTATCATGTCAATAATATTTGAGTTAATATTTTATTTATTTAAATAGGGCTGTCTAAACGATAAAACACATTCAAAATAAAGCGTATTTACATAAAAATATTTATTTTTTAAATTTAATTACTCGAAATTAAATGTAAATTGAATAACTTTTTATCATGTCAATAATATTTGAGTTCATATTTTATTTATTTATTTAAATAGGGCTGTCTAAACGATAAATCATTCAAAATAAAAGCGTATTTATATAAAAATATGTATTTTTTAAATATTTATTACTCGAAATTAAATGTAAAATTAATAACTTTTTATCAAGTCAATAATATTAGAGTTAATATTTTATTTATTTAAATAGGGCTTTCCAAACGATAAATCATTCAAAATAAAAGCGTATTTACATAAAAATATGTATTTTTTAAATTTAATAACTCGAAATTACACAAAAAATATTTTTTAAATATATTTTCGCCTGCGGGTGGCGGTATACTCAAATCTGGTTGGTTGCGGTACATTGCTAGAAGAAGAAGCCGAACCTCATTGGTCCTCCAGAGGCGCGGGCACGAGACTAGAAAATTAAAGTCATTGTTTGTCCCTCAACAGCGTTTGTGTATTAAATTACCGTAAAAATGTAAAAGAAGCGTCTGCGCTTTCTCGTGATGGAGGCCAAGCGCTGCAGTGTGGAGTGTTTATCCGAGTTCAGTGACTGTCAATCAAAGTCAGCTCGCATCATTCAGCACGACAGGACTCTGATATTGACCTGTGGAGACTCTCACATACTTGTGTTTAGTGTACAACATAAAAGAATCACAGTGAGTGCTGTCTACTGTAAAATGTCTGATTATATTGTTAAAATCTCACATAAATGTTGTTTTTCCAGACCATACTTCACTATGAGACTCCAGTGATCTGTGTGGCATTAAGTCATGATAAACTTAGACTTTATGTCCTGTGTGAGAATGGAGGACTTTACTGCACCATACTGCCCCCATGGTCAAGGTAACAAAATCCTTGCTGTCCTTGTGTATGTTGTTCACACAAATAACAAACTTTTAACATTTCCTGTCTGTTCTTCTTCTTCAAGTTCTGACCCGATAGAATCCAGAGTCTCAGATGACTGCATCGTCCTCAAGAACATCAGCCTGCGAGCGGTCATCATCGTCCAGAAGATCCTCGTGACTCTTAGTCTACACAAATCCACGTGGAAGTTTGATATCTATGAGGAACCCGGATCCAAACACCTTCATACACTTGCGTGCCTTCAGATCACAGCCGTCAACACACATGCAACACACTCTTTAAACAACACCCACGATGTTAAAAACATTGCGGATTCCTCTCCTGTACTGACATGCATCTATCCCGCCGTCTCCACATCACTCTGTGGTCACAAGTCTGAGCTCTATCCTCATCTTGAGCATCGTCTCTTCAGGCTCTTGTTCGGAGTCGATGCCTCTCTGGTCAAATCTCCGGTCGTTCTCTGTGGCTTACCCGATGGACGCATTTGTTGCTTTCCTTTGCTCCTTCCCCAAATGGCTGGTCCAAGAGGTGAGCAGAGGTCACAGGTCAAAATCATCCAGAGCTTAGAACAGCCGGTCGTATTTATTGGAACCTGCGTCTCAGGAGAGGACGGACCGCAGTGTCTTGTCGCAGTTGGTCAAAGGGGCAAACTTCTGTTGGTCAGAAGCAAGGAGACGAGTTTGGAAAGCAAAGAGGCGGATTATAGTAAGAATCAAATCATTAGTATTTATTCAAATAAAAATCTATTTAGAAGACAAAATTAATGTGCAACTGGGTAAATCATTTTATGTTTATAAATTTGTGTTCCATGAGGATTAAACCGAAGACTTTTTTTAGTGACATGCACTACAAGAAAGGCCTGTTGTAGATACATTTGAGATATAAATGTTCACTTTTAAGAAAAAAAAAGTCAGGGCCAGGCAAAAAAAAGAATGAAAGATAGGCCTAAGTAAATAAAAATAAAATAGTTGACCTGACTCAAATAACAAAAACACTTAACACTTTTAAATAAAGAATAAATTAGCATATATTTTTAAAACATTGTAACGGGACATTATAGACAAGTAAAATTACATTTAAAGTTAAATTATTTCTTAAATAAATACATAAATAAGGGATGTAATAAATCTAAGTAAAAACCTATTAAAACAGATAAATATGAGATTTGATAAATATAGATCAATTGAAGTAATAGTTTTACCATTTGAAGTAAATAAATACAGTAAGTAAAATTTATGTAAGAAAAATTTTGATATTAAACATTTAAATATACTATGTTTACATTAAGCCCTACATAACATTAGGAAGAATTAAATTAATATATAAATCTAAATTGTTAATTAAAGATGTGTTCTTATACATTGGAAATTCTCTGTTTCACAGGCTTTAATGAACACAGTGTACGAGGACCAGTACTGTGTGCCAGTGTTGATGATAATTGCGTCTTCTTCAGCTCTCTCAATGACCTACGGGTGCTTCAGCTCAACAAAACATCACCAGAAACAGAAGCCTCAACTGAACCTCAACCTCCAGATCTGAGATCTAACAGTCTTGGTGTATGCAGGGTTATAGCACTTACTGGGCCGTACACTAATGCCACAGGTACTGTATGTCAACTAGATGCTTCATCTCTTTGTTCTTTTCTCAGTTTGCTTTCTAAAGTCAATTACACAAATTTTTGTTTGCATGTAAAGGGTCTGTGCATCTGCTGGCCTTATCTTCAAATGGAAGGCTCTTGCAGGTGAACCTCCCACAAGGGCCCGAAAAAGAAATCGAATCCAGGTTCTCCTCATCTCAAGCTGGACAGAGAGTAAAGGATCTCCTGTCATCCATTGGAAATGTTTGGGAGATGTAAGAATGATATTTTTGTTTTTCAATATTCAAAGATTTTCCAAAATTAACACTTAAGTGTCTGTTTGAACCCAGGGCAGAATCCTTAAAACACAAACTCCAGGAGAAGAATGAATCTCTCAAACGTCTCAATCAAGTAATGAATGTTTGCAACCTCTTGTTGGCAAACCATGTGAATGAAAAGGAACCGAATAAGTGCAAACAACCAATCAGCTGTCGCGGTGTGACAAGTTGGAGTTCGCTGCTCCAGAAAGACTCTTTTAACTTCACATGTTTTCTAGAAAACACAAGCGAGTATATGCTGGAACAGGGTTGGACTTTATGCCTGCAGGTGCACCCTTTATCCTCATCTCAGACTGAAAATACAGGGTGCACATCCAGGACGTACTCATTTCCATTTCGGAAACTAGAATGTGGTCAAAAACTGGACGTGACGATTCCTCTTGAAAGAGTCAATGAGCTGCCAGTAAACATTTATTGCTCTCTTGCGTTTTCTCTTAGTGCTTTATTTAGCTCTAAAGCGTCTGAAGCTGTGTCCCAGCTCTTAAAAACTATAGGCTCTATCAATGTACCTCTGAACACTTTGACAGTGGATTGGCTTGATTCATTAAGGCTGGAAGGATCAATTTCTCCTGGTAGCATGGTCAGACACAACACTGACGTGAAACGCATTCAAGCTTTCTTGCATTCAAAAGGAGTTAAAACACCAGATGCTGATGTTGCTCCTAGATCCGGTCCTCTTGCAGTGGTTCTGAGGGTATCGTCCGAGCTTCTGAAGAGAAAACTGCATCTCTTAACCACCAGCAGTGCAGAAATATGTTCATCTGTACTAAATTGGTTGGTTAATACGCAGGAGACAGCAGAACTTGTACCCATACAAACTCAAGTTGTATGTGCGTACAGCCCTGACGGTCAATCGGTCAAGCTGTTGGCCAAAGAGGTACCTGTCACTTATTTATCACGGTCTTTGAAATACATTTTTAATTAACAATGAGAGTTTATTAATTCTTTCCTCTAGGTGACTTTAGAAGATTTTAGTTCTGAAGGATCCCTAGATGTCGTGGAGATTCGGGTGGAGAGTCTGTCTATAGTTGCGGTGTGTGGACTGCATCATGCGATTCTGAGGCGCTTAAAGGTGCTTTTATTACAATCCATCTCAAACACAAACAAAACAAAAAACATTTATAAAAAATGTATAAATCAAATTTCTCAATAGGCACTGCCTGGAGACACCACAACAAATCGTATAAGTTTATTACAAACACAAATGCTGCGTAAAACCATCCTGCATGTTGAGGTACATGTCATCCTTCTCTTGTTGCCTCAATTCACATAATACACCCTCTGTGATTAATGTATGTAAATGTGACTGAATGCTAAACACAACATAAACAGTGTTATTTTTCTTTCAGTCCCTTTATAAAGACCTTCAGGATGCTTACAATCAAGCAGCACTTGGTGAAGCAACGAAGACGAACAAGAGTTCTGAGATACTGTTACACATTTTCCTACAGCTGAGGACAAACCCTTTAGTTATTATTTAATTCATTATCCACCACTACTTTTATATGATATTACTCAAGATGTATACCATTGTCTCTACTATTGCAAAGGGTTTTACTTTTCTGATGCAGACCTTTTTAATCATCTGTAAAAATACACAGTTCTGAAGTGTTATGTAAAAATACGACTGAATCTGTTGTCCTGCAAGAAATATATGTGTGAAAATAAAAAGAGATATCAGTTAATTAATTATCCACTGAGTGTGGTTCAGTATGAAAGAGTTTTTCCTTAAGTCGATAATATCTTCCTTTCTCATTGGCCATCAGCTGGTGATGAGTTCCCTCTTCCACAACCTTTCCGTCCTCCATGAAAATAATGTGATCCGCTTTCTCCACTGTTTCCAAGCGGTGAGCTATCACCAATACCGTCTGCTCTTTGATGTTATTGAGCATATCTTGGATCTGGAAAAATCAAATGTCTTCGTATTATAATTTGTATCTATGCTTGTATAAAATAGAACATTTCAGATGAGCATACTGCTTGTTGTGTGCTGCAGTCCATATGACTTGTTGCTTCATCTAAGATGAGAATCTGTGGGTTTCTTATCAGAGCTCTGGCTAAAGCAATACACTGCTTCTGTCCTGCAGACAATTGGTCACCACATTCACCAACATCTAAACAGAGTTTACAAAATCAAACATATGAATTCATAACGATGAATTCAATTAATATATGTCACACAATGTTCACACCTGTATCATATCCCTGTTCCAAGTTGCAAATAAAGCTGTGCGCATTGGCTTTCTCAGCAGCTTGTTTTACTCTTTCGAAAGTACAGTCCGGCAAACCATACTCAATATTATATCTCACAGAGCCAGAGAACAGCACCGGATCCTGGGATACCATTGCAACCTAGGCCAAAGGGACAGAAAAACACGATCATCAAACTGTCCGATAACCCAATTCATGGGTTGTACATGCAAAGTTATAACCGCATGCCTTTTGATGGAAGTATTGGTGCTGATAGCGATATAGAGGTTCTCCGTCAAGGAACACTTCACCATTCTGTGGTTCGTAGAATCTCTGCAGCAAGCATACACAAGATGTCTTCCCACCACCAGAGGGTCCTACTAGTGCTGTCACCTTCCCGGGACTCAATTCCATAGTCACAGACTGCAAGAAGTTACATACAGTTGTTTTTAAGGGAAACCTTTAGCTTCAACTTAAACATATACAAAATGCCATTTTAAAACATGATATTAAATGTACCTTTGTTGCATAACCCATATCAAAAAATAATCATGCCTTTAAGCTAATTCTATTAAGCCCTTTCAAACAACTGTTCTTCGTCTTCATCATCCTGTGCCCTTAAAGAGATGCTTGTGGTACCAACGACTCATGGGATGTAAAGTGCCCATCAGTTGTCCCCTTTAAATCCTTCTTTCTGAAGTTATGAGGACTTTGGTTATGAACTACCATTCAATATTGCGGCCATAATTGTTTTAACCCCAATTAACCCTTTGTAAGAGAGGTAAATCATGTTTGGGACACATATTTTTAAGTGCCCTTTTTAAAAGGATGTGAACACTATTGCACTAAATATATAAACGTAAGTCTGCTTCTTCAATACTTGTGACCAAATTGGCCCACTTCAAAGTATTAAGCGTGACATTATTCAATTTTGAGTACACAGCTACTTTAAAACTATGTTTTTTATTGAAATGTAACTGTACTGCAAGTAATTTCTACATATCTACGTATACTCACATGTACAAGTTCAATACATGTAGCACATTTTTACTTCATCAAATTACATTTTGAAGTATACTAGACTACTTAATCAAAAGAGTAAAGAAAATGTATCTACAAATATTGCAAATATAAATACATAAAAAGTTTACTAAACTTCTTTTAGGTTGGTTCAAAAGAAGTACACTTGTAGCACATTTGAATAAACTAAGTTAAAAGTTTAAACTAAGTTAATAAAAAGTTTAACTGTACCTCAAGTGCCTTCTTATCGGGGCGTGAGCTGTATGAAAACGAGACATCCTCAAAGGTCAGTCTTCCCTTTAGTTTCTCAGGAGCCAGATCTTCTTCCTCTCTCATTCTCGGCTTCCTGTCAAGCAGCTGGAAGACCTTCACTGCCGAGCCCACAGTGTTTAACATGTCTCCATAGATATAGACAAGTTGCTAAGGATGTAATGTGACAGGATGGGATGGGGTGAAAGGAGAGAGAACCCAATTGCAGGCGTGATACAATGAAATAACAGGACTTTAATAAAAATACAAAACAAAAACCCACGATGGGGAAAACAGTAACACTAACACACTACAAAAGGGTCAAACAAAAGACTTCCCACAATGGGGCACAAAACAAGGTAGTATTTTCAAAAACTAAAACAAGGTAAAACAGGGACAATCCAAACAGGAACAAGGAACATGAAACACGAACAAGACCGTACACGAACAGGGAATCAAGGACCAGATCACGAACACGAGTAACACGAGTAACAAACGTAATGCAGCGACACAGGACAGAAAACACAAGGGCTTTATATAGGGAAACATAACAAGGGATAACGACACGAGGCAGGTGTGGGGAATGAAACGATGATGGGAAGCTAGACGGGATACCAAGGGGGCGGGGTCAAGAGACAAGACAAGAGAGCACATGGCATGTAAGAAAACAATACCATGTGACACTCACACAACACAGGTCTGCCATGACTCTGCCAAAAACAGGAAAAACATGACCGAGATAGGCAGAATCATGACAGAACCCCCCCCTTAAGGAACGACATCCTGGCGTTCCTCAAGGGAGCCGACAAACAGAACAGGACATAAACACAACCAGCACACGGACCTGGTGCTGTCACGACCTGGTCCACCAAACTAGAGAATACATGACAAGAAGGACCAGATCATGACAGCACCCCCCCCCCAGGGAACACATAGCAACCCTGAAGGGGACACAACAGACAAAGAACATGACAAGACCAGAGCACATTACAAAAGGCATACAGACAAAACAAAACACACGGACATGGTATTGTCATGATCCGGTCCACAAGACTACAGGATATTTCACAAGAAGAACCAGATCATGACAATACCCACCCTTAGGGAGCGCCACCTGGCGACCCTAAGGGGAACATATATTAGGGGACACAGCAGACAGTGACATGGACAAAGACATTAACCAAACACACATAACAGAACAAATCATAGGTACAACAGACATTACAATAAAAGGGTTGGGGTGACATAATAAAAATAACATAGACGGGATGGGAGGAGGGGGAACAAAATGTCCAAACTGAGGGGGACGAGACAAGGGTGTGACAGGGGGAGTCCTAGGGGCTTGAGTCCGTGCGGGCTTAGGGCTGGGTTTGGGCACCCGAGTTCTTGCCCGCACTGATGCCCCCGAGGGCGCTGAAGCGGCAGAGAATGCCGGCTGTACCGGCGCAGGAGCCGCGTGGAAAGCCGGCTGTACCGGCGCAGGAGCCGCGTGAAAAGCCGGCTGTACCGGCGCAGGAGCCGCGTGAAAAGCCGGCTGTACCGGCGCAGGAGCCGCGTGAAAAGCCGGCTGTACCGGCGCAGGAGCCGCGTGAAAAGCCGGCTGTACCGGCGCAGGAGCCGCGTGAAAAGCCGGCTGTACCGGCGCAGGAGCCGCGTGAAAAGCCGGCTGTACCGGCGCAGGAGCCGCGTGAAAAGCCGGCTGTACCGGCGCAGGAGCCGCGTGAAAAGCCGGCTGTACCGGCGCAGGAGCCGCGTGAAAAGCCGGCTGTACCGGCGCAGGAGCCGCGTGAAAAGCCGGCTGTACCGGCGCAGGAGCCGCGTGAAAAGCCGGCTGTACCGGCGCAGGAGCCGCGTGAAAAGCCGGCTGTACCGGCGCTGAAGCAGGACTTGGATCCGGGACAGGACTTGGATCCGGGACAGGACTTGGATCCGGGACAGGACTTGGACTTGGATCCGGGACAGGACTTGGACTTGGATCCGGGACAGGACTTGGACTTGGATCCGGGACAGGACTTGGACTTGGATCCGGGACAGGACTTGGACTTGGATCCGGGACAGGACTTGGACTTGGATCCGGGACAGGACTTGGATCCGGGACAGGACTTGGATCCGGGACAGGACTTGGATCCGGGACAGGACTTGGATCCGGGACAGGACTTGGATCCGACGTCGGAACAGGACTTGCATCCGGGACCGGCGCTGCAACCTGGACCCGCCGCTTCTTCTTGTTTGAGCGGCGGGTGACAGTAGAGGTTGCAGGAAGGGGCGGGACCAGTTCGGCCCCCGAAGACTCGGACGGAGAGTCCCAGGACTGCCTCCTGGGACGTCTCCCCCGGATTGAGACAGGAGGATCGACAGAAGGACCGACAGGGAGAGTGGGGTTGGCTGGACTGGAGCAGTGAGGAGCCGAGTCCCCCAAAGTGACCGTGGCCAGGACGCAATCCTCCGGGACCGTGGCCAGCGGGCTGGAACCCCAGGTTGGAGCTGCTGGCCACGGGTCACCCCGGTTGATCACGTACCTGACCGCGTCCTCAAGATAGAGGAGACTCAGCATCCTGACCTCGCTGGGCTTGAGGGGTGTGGCGAGGCAGCAGTTTAGGATCCCCAACATCTCCCTGTCGGAAAAAACTGTCTCCTTCGCCGCCGCCACAAACTCCTGGATGAACTCCAATATGCCCCGATTCCCCTGCCGGAGCCCAAGTAGGAGGCGAGCTTGGCGGGTACGAACCGGGCAGGGATCCTGCTTCCACACACCTGCTGGGTTCATTTCTGGTCGCTGCATTCTGACAGGATGGGATGGGGTGAAAGGAGAGAGAACCCAATTGCAGGCGTGATACAATGAAATAACAGGACTTTAATAAAAATACAAAACAAAAACCCACGATGGGGAAAACAGTAACACTAACACACTACAAAAGGGTCAAACAAAAGACTTCCCACAATGGGGCACAAAACAAGGTAGTATTTTCAAAAACTAAAACAAGGTAAAACAGGGACAATCCAAACAGGAACAAGGAACATGAAACACGAACAAGACCGTACACGAACAGGGAATCAAGGACCAGATCACGAACACGAGTAACACGAGTAACAAACGTAATGCAGCGACACAGGACAGAAAACACAAGGGCTTTATATAGGGAAACATAACAAGGGATAACGACACGAGGCAGGTGTGGGGAATGAAACGATGATGGGAAGCTAGACGGGATACCAAGGGGGCGGGGTCAAGAGACGAGACAAGAGAGCACATGGCATGTAAGAAAACAATACCATGTGACACTCACACAACACAGGTCTGCCATGACTCTGCCAAAAACAGGAAAAACATGACCGAGATAGGCAGAATCATGACAGTAATGTACATAAGATTTGAGTTTCGTCTATATGAGATTTTCTAGCATTAAATATATATTGATAATCTTACCTTCATATTGGACACCATGTCCTTCTGATAAAACACAAATGCAAGGAGGCTGCCGCTGCTTAATTGTCCGGTAGAGATGAGATTACGACCTTTGATCAACATGGCTACTTTCAATCCCACAGTAATAAGCTAAAAAATAAAATGAAAATGTATTGGACAATTGATGAAAGTGAAAAATATATTGTTAAGATATATACGTTTCTTATAGTTAATTCCATAAGGGACAGTTTATGATGCTTTACCCTCCGTATTAAGAGGTGAACATTACTGTAGATGCCCTTTCGTGTCAAAACCTGCAGCTTTTTGCTCAGAGCCTGCTCATATCTCCTTTGCTCCTGAGCCTCCGCTTTACAACTGCGAACCGTCTTCATAGACCCGATAACAGAAGACGCCAACTCAGCAATCTCTGCATTGCAGTCCTGAAGATCTCTCGAGGTTTGCTATTTAAATACGAGGCAGACTCATGTACAGAACAAAAAATATAACCTTCTATGATGTTTCCATTGGTGCGCTTACCTGGTAAACATTGTTATAAGAATTCTGAATGAAGGCAAGAAGTGGCATCTCGATGCACGTGAGGAGTGTTAACTGCCAGGAAAAGCCCAGCATAAAGTACAGCATGCCGCATGTTTTTACCAGACTGCGGAGTAACACGTTAACATTCATGGCCACAGAACGGCCCATCTTATCAGTGTCAGAGATCAAACGGGAAGTAAGACTTCCTGGAAGAAGATAAAGAACAGTTATAAGATGATTACGCCCTATTAAATGAGTGTATGGGGACTGGGGTCCACCCTTATTATTTTGTCTCCTCATCCCTGGCACACGGTCCAGATTCAGATTTGCTGCATTTGTGTATTTCTACAATACAGTTTATTTTAAGAGGTTCCTACCTGGTTTGTTCTCTTCAAAAAAGATGATGTCCTGCTTCATGATGTTCTGGAACAGCATGCGTCGAATTCTCATGTTTAGTCTGCTGAGACTACACATGAACATTCCTCCACGTAGACCACCAAACATAGAACTTTAAGACACAATAAATAAAGATGTTATCGACATAGGGCTGTTGTTTTCTTTATTTTATTTTGGCCAAATAATTTAAAATAAATTCATATTGTAACAAAGAAAATGTATGATAAAGTTATATGTTAGTTTAATTTTTTAACTTTTTGGTCAATAATCACCATCAACTATATAAGTACAGTATAATAAAATAGTAGATGGGGGAAAATATATAATTGAATCAACCAGATGCTGACACTTATTAATTTACAGTTTTCATCAGTAATAAATCAGTTTAACTGTAAAGTTGTTTATAAAAGGAATTCATCACATTTACCTTCCTAGTGAGAAAAGCGCCATTAGTCCGACAGCCCACAAGAAGTTTTTGTGTTGATACTTTCCACTCAGGTGGTCTACAACTTTTCCAATACTGTATGGGATGAACGTCTCAACTAGAAAGCAGAAATATTCATAACTATCTTATTAAAATTAGATATTAAAGGTGGGGTTACCAATTTCAAAAAACACTCCAGGCCCAAATACCAAAACAATCTTGTAGAAAATTTTGCGAAAAGAGTGCATGCGGCACTCAGAAAAACTGTATAAAGAGCTATGACGTTTTGTTGATGATTTCAAATGATGTCAACCGTATTGGAAATCAGTTACCCTGCGTTTAATACAAAATAACAGGGCAAATTTTAGATTATTTAGTTTGGCGTTTCTTTATCTTGACAAAACATATATAACGACAGGGTCATCGATTTACATATACCGGCTGTCCTGTTGAACCCTTACATCTCCATATTTTAACATCCATCATTTACTAAAGTAACCCGTTGTGTTTGCATAAAGCACTAAAATATTAAAGGAAAGCGATCAACTTTTACATCATATTTTTCCCTTTATTAAAATACGTGACTTCGCACATCCAAGGATTCTGAGGACCTCACCGATACGTAACGTATAAAAGCTATCCTAAGTGTGTTCTAAATTTTCAACGGCAACCAAAGCCCAGGTTCAACTTGACACCACACAACAGGTCCGGCTGACTCACACAATGCAGCCAGACTGAGAAAGACGAAGGCAGCCCCCAGATGAAGGAAGTCCGGTCTGGAGTATCGAATCACTCTCATCAGCAGCGCCTTCGCCTCCTCGTCCTTCTTCCTGTTCCTGGATCCCTTCCCTGATCCGTCATGCGGGAAGGCCGTCTCCATCACCACATATATCAGAGTAGATGTAGCCGAGCTCAAGAGGACCATACCTGGATCGGGGACGGGACCGAAACCCCTGACAGTCCCCTGCAGCATCGTCTGCACGCTATCAAACACGGCGGGTAAGAAACATAATAAAGCAAGCCAGCGCTTCAAGAAGGGCTGGGCAGTGTTGTCGGAGACCAGTGTGCTCAGTGTATGAAGCAAAGCCCAACTTAAGACTCTGAAAGCCCACAGGCATCTTAAATCCAGACGGCCTTCCCCATCTAACCGCAGGAGCACAGCCCAAACACCGGCCCAGAGCAAGAGATCACAGCACAGCAGATACACATGTGATGCCAATGCTGTACTGGATATACAGTGAGGCCTTGGGGGCATCTTTAGTATGACGTCATCCTGCAAAGAGAGAATGGTGTTAATGCACTGGAGAGGCTTTTAGCAAACTAGAGAGAAAATTTAAATACTTAAGGTCTTATAATACCTTATAGTCAATATATAGACATTTAATGTAGATAGGTGCACAATATAACCTTGCAATAGTTAACAATACTAAAGAAAGTTCAAGTCACGCATAATCTCGCGAGATGTTAAACACGTGAATAATATGCTATATATATTATATATAAGATGTTTATTCTTACCAATCAGCTTTATTTTAGGTTTTCTTTTGACGTGCCATTGTGCCTTTACAGTCGAGGAGGGACTTGGTTTCGGTTTCACTTTCACATGGTGACGTAGTTACGTTTTGGAAAATAAATGAGCATGGTAATTATGGTCACGTGATCCATATATAATGAACATACGGTGAACACGTGAGGTTATGGGTTATTTAAAATTATGTTTTTTATTTTTAGCGTTAAATTACAAATCATGACGTGTGCACGTCGAGTTCTTCGACTGTCCAGCAGCAGGCGCTGTTTGGCGGATTTTAATGATGCATAATTATAGGACTGTTGAGTTGGGTCAATATGATATTTTATGCATCTTTATACAAATGTTTTATACATCTTTATACAAATGTTTTATAGATCTTTATACAAATGTTTTATGCATCTTTATACAAATGTTTTATACATCTTTATACAAATGTTTTATACATCTTTATACAAATGTTTTATACATCTTTATACAAATGTTGTATACATCTTTATACAAATGTTTTATACATCTTTATACAAATGTTGTATACATCTTTATACAAATGTTTTATACATCTTTATACAAATGTTTTATACATCTTTATACAAATGTTTTATACATCTTTATACAAATGTTTTATACATCTTTATACAAATGTTTTATACATCTTTATACAAATGTTGTATACATCTTTATACAAATGTTTTATACATCTTTATACAAATGTTTTATACATCTTTATACAAATGTTTTATACATCTTTATACAAATGTTTTATACATCTTTATACAAATGTTTTATACATCTTTATACAAATGTTTTATACATCTTTATACAAATGTTTTATACATCTTTATACAAATGTTTTATACATCTTTATACAAATGTTTTATACATCTTTATACAAATGTTGTATACATCTTTATACAAATGTTTTATACATCTTTATACAAATGTTTTATACATCTTTATACAAATGTTTTATACATCTTTATACAAATGTTTTATACATCTTTATACAAATGTTTTATACATCTTTATACAAATGTTTTATACATCTTTATACAAATGTTTTATACATCTTTATACAAATGTTTTATACATCTCTATACAAATGTTTTATACATCTTTATACAAATGTTTTATACATCTTTATACAAATGTTGTATACATCTTTATACAAATGTTTTATACATCTTTATACAAATGTTTTATACATCTTTATACAAATGTTTTATACATCTCTATACAAATGTTTTATACATCTTTATACAAATGTTTTATACATCTCTATACAAATGTTTTATATATCTTTATACAAATGTTTTATACATCTTTAAACAAATGTTTTATACATCTTTATACAAATGTTTTATACATCTTTATACAAATGTTTTATACATCTTTATACAAATGTTGTATACATCTTTATACAAATGTTTTATACATCTTTATACTAATGTTTTATACATCTTTATACAAATGTTTTATACATCTCTATACAAATGTTTTATACATCTTTATACAAATGTTTTATACATCTCTATACAAATGTTTTATACATCTTTATACAAATGTTTTATACATCTTTATACAAATGTTTTATACATCTTTATACAAATGTTTTATACATCTTTATACAAATGTTTTATACATCTTTATACAAATGTTTTATACATCTTTATACAAATGTTTTATACATCTTTATACAAATGTTTTATACATCTCTATACAAATGTTTTATACATCTTTATACAAATGTTTTATACATCTTTATACAAATGTTTTATACATCTTTATACAAATGTTTTATACATCTTTATACAAATGTTTTATACATCTTTATACAAATGTTTTATACATCTTTATACAAATGTTTTATACATCTTTATACAAATGTTTTATACATCTCTATACAAATGTTTTATACATCTTTATACAAATGTTTTATACATCTCTATACAAATGTTTTATACATCTTTATACAAATGTTTTATACATCTTTATACAAATGTTTTATACATCTTTATACAAATGTTTTATACATCTTTATACAAATGTTTTATACATCTTTATACAAATGTTTTATACATCTTTATACAAATGTTTTATACATCTCTATACAAATGTTTTATACATCTTTATACAAATGTTTTATACATCTTTATACAAATGTTTTATACATCTTTATACAAATGTTTTATACATCTTTATACAAATGTTTTATACATCTTTATACAAATGTTTTATACATCTCTATACAAATGTTTTATACATCTTTATACAAATGTTTTATACATCTTTATACAAATGTTTTATATATCTTTATACAAATGTTGTATACATCTTTATACAAATGTTGTATACATCTTTATACAAATGTTTTATAGATCTTAATACAAATGTTTTATACATCTTTATACAAATGTTTTATACATCTTTATACAAATGTTGTATACATCTTTATACAAATGTTTTATAGATCTTAATACAAATGTTTTATGCATCTTTATACAAATGTTTTATACATCTTTATACAAATGTTGTATACATCTTTATACAAATGTTTTATACATCTTTATACAAATGTTGTATACATCTTTATACAAATGTTTTATAGATCTTAATACAAATGTTTTATATATCTTTATACAAATGTTTTATATATCTTTATACAAATGTTTTATATATCTTTATACAAATGTTGTATACATCTTTATACAAATGTTTTATACATCTTTATACAAATGTTTTATACATCTTTATACAAATGTTTTATATATCTTTATACAAATGTTTTATATATCTTTATACAAATGTTGTATACATCTTTATACAAATGTTTTATACATCTTTATACAAATGTTGTATACATCTTTATACAAATGTTTTATACATCTTTATACAAATGTTGTATACATCTCTATACAAATGTTTTATACATCTTTATACAAATGTTTTATACATCTTTATACAAATGTTTTATACATCTTTATACAAATGTTGTATACATCTTTATACAAATGTTTTATAGATCTTAATACAAATGTTTTATGCATCTTTATACAAATGTTTTATACATCTTTATACAAATGTTTTATACATCTTTATACAAATGTTTTATACATCTTTATACAAATGTTGTATACATCTTTATACAAATGTTTTATACATCTCTATACAAATGTTTTATACATCTTTATACAAATGTTTTATACATCTTTATACAAATGTTGTATACATCTTTATACAAATGTTTTATACATCTCTATACAAATGTTTTATACATCTTTATACAAATGTTTTATAGATCTTAATACAAATGTTTTATGCATCTTTATACAAATGTTTTATAGATCTTAATACAAATGTTTTATGCATCTTTATACAAATGTTTTATACATCTTTATACAAATGTTTTATACATCTTTATACAAATGTTTTATACATCTTTATACAAATGTTTTATACATCTCTATACAAATGTTTTATACATCTTTATACAAATGTTTTATACATCTTTATACAAATGTTGTATACATCTTTATACAAATGTTTTATAGATCTTAATACAAATGTTTTATGCATCTTTATACAAATGTTTTATACATCTTTATACAAATGTTTTATACATCTTTATACAAATGTTTTATACATCTTTATACAAATGTTGTATACATCTTTATACAAATGTTTTATACATCTTTATACAAATGTTGTATACATCTTTATACAAATGTTTTATACACCTTAATACAAATGTTATCGTTGTAGTGATATGAATATTCATAAAGCAGACACTTGACTAAAATTGATCTACAAATGAAAATACCGTCACCATTTACATTTACATTTATTCATTTGGCAGATGCTTTCATCCAAAGCAACTTGTAATTATGATGCAGTGGCCTAGTAAACATGGTAAGATGTTGCTTAAGGACACTTCAGTCATGGTCTGCTGACACTGGGATTGGAACCCACAACCTTCTGCTTACAAGTCCAAGTCTCTAACCACCAGACCACTGCTCACACAAACCTGTATAGGAGCAAATCCGTGAAAAGGTTCAAATTACCATTTTAATGTACTAAGGTTATTAATATACTTACAACACAGATGTCCAAATTTAGTGGTTTAAATACCCTTGTGATAATTTTAATGAAGTTTTACGTTTTATTTTTAGTTCATGTTGTAAAGTAAGGGCCACTGTCATGACTGTCACATCCATAATTTCGCTATTAGACGGACACAAAATATACACAAAAATAAAGTAGTTTATGTTCTGTAAAGAGGGATTACTTCATCATTTGTTGAGTATTTTTTGATTCTGGGTTGCAGATTTTAAATCACACGAATCTCAATAAGTTTGTTGTCTAAAAACGGCCTCCTTTTGTCATGTTCATAACGCAGGTTTATCTTCTATTTACGACAGAGAACTTGTGCATAGACTGATATTTTTTTGATGTTTAAACACTATCAACTAGGGATGTGTATGATATAATCAGATGGTTCAGTTTACTGATAACAATTATATTCTAAGAGCATTTTTATGAGTGACGTGACATACAGCCAAGTATGGGGACCCATACTCAGAATTCTTGCTCTGCATTTAACCCATCCAAAGTGCACAAACACACACACACACACACACACACACACACACACACACACACACACACACACACACACACACACACACACACACACACACACACACACACACACACACACACACACACACACAACCAGTGCAGTGAACACACACACCAACTGTCAACACGCAACCGGAGGAGTGAACACACGCACCAACCTTGAGCATACGTCCGGAGCAGAGGGCAACCATTTATGCTGCTTTGCCCAGAGAGCAGTTGAGGGTTCAGTGCCTTGCTCAAGGGCATCTTAGTCATGATATTGACCGGCCTGACACTTGAACCCACAAGCCTAGGGTTAGGAGTCAAACTCTCTAACCACTAGGCCATAACTTCCCCCTGTCACGTAAATTGTCACGTAAATAATGCTGGATTTGTGCATACATTTCTTTGTTTTATGAACAAAGAGTACGATTTTTAAACAAATGTTTGTAAAAAAAAAAATTTGTAAAACATTCTTAAACATATAACATTTTTAGTTAAACAGAAAGAAAGAACAATGGTACAGTAAATAGGTCCAAGAACTGTTGGTTCTTGGACTAAAAGCCTTTAGTCATTTATATTAAAACTGACCTTGTTGGATAACTGAATTAAATAGTATAATACAGCTATAAAATAAAATGCAAGAGATAAATTATACTTTTTTTGGCATAGAATTAAATTAATAAGACATATAAAACTTTTCCTACATTTTTATTCACAGTGTTCTCAATGTTCCTTTCAGTAGAACACAATAATGAACTGTTAAAAAAAACACCTGAATAAAAAAATACCAAATATATTTGCATTTATTATAGAAATACATTTTTTATATACTAAAAACTCTTTAATATACATTGTGATATACATGACACTCACCTCCCATTCTATGAATAGTGTGCCATTTGATTTGGCAAACAAAACAATAGCACTATGACAAGGATAAATCAATATATAAATCATCTTGAAATGTGATGTTTGCTCTATTCTACAGTAAATAATAATATGCATTCTTTAAACACTCACTGGTGAAAAAGTTGTTCATACAGTTTAAATCCATGTACCAACAAATCCTCCCCAAGGGCTCTTTCTTGAAGATTAAAGGCAAATAACACACAGAATCTCACTGAGAAATGAACAACTTAAAGTGTTTGAAATGTGACTGCATTGTATTGAAAGCAACATGAAATGTGATGAAAACATAGACTTTTGTCAAACTAGATTTTTATCTCACAGTAACTTTCCTTACCCTTTGGTATTTGAGGTTAAGACATCAGATCAGCACTTTGATTTGATAGTTTATCTTGTCATTTAAAACCTTACAGACTTTCTTTCATTCTCAAAACACAAAAAGATATTTTGAAGAATGTCAAACACCGAGGAGCGGCGGAAACCATTTACTTCTATTGTGATGTTACAAAGCATATGAAAGTGAATGGGTGCAAATTCAAAATATTTCCTTTTCTGTTTTATAATAAAAGAAAGTAAAGGTTTGACATTTTTGGTAAACTATCAATTGAAGGTTTAACAGTGTTCGCAGGTCCTGACGTGGTCACAGTGTATAATACAATTGTGATGTTTATGAGATAAGGAGAAAATAACTGGAGACATTAAACCAAAACAACGGATGCTAAACATTTCCTGATTTTCCCCCAAGCAGACCAACGTTCCTTCTTGATCAAGAATAAATAAAAAGCAACCCACTATACTTACTGCAATCTATTAACAGATGCATAAAAAAACATGGCACTTTTTAATGTGTGCAGTACACTCTTATGAGCTGTAATACATACATAGTTCTGGTGCATTTGTTAGTGATGATTTATGTTTCTGAAGATGTGGGATTTGTTTTGTCCCCACCAGTAGGCACAATGCTGTATTGGCAGTCCATGGATAAAGAAACAGCAGCAGGCTTAGCTGGAGACCCAGAAGCTTGTGACCTGTCCCTCTGGGCAGCATCACGCCTGTCCAGCCAGTAAAAGGAAATCATAAGAAAGAGAGCTGATAAGGTCACTGAGATGCTGCAGGCAAGGAACACGTATGTGAAGAGTTGAGTCCTGTCAACTAGCATTCCTGTAAGAGATACAAAAATATTGATTCAATCTTTTTGAAATGAATGGAGAAATTCTTAACCTTCCTGATCCACAAGATTACAAAAGTGCGATTAAATCATGATTTGAAATTTAACCAGTTAAGCACGCCTCATATGATTGTAGATTGGAATGTCTAGACCAATGATAAGTACTTAGACAGAATCAGACTCACTTCAAGGTGCAATGTTAGACTTGGCCCGACTCATGACACTACTGTGTGAGAAAAAAATTGTGAGAAAATAGCTCGGTCAGTTTGACCAGACTCCACAGAAACTCCACTCCCATGAACACTTATATAAATCCAGATTAGTGCTTTTTCAATGAAGGAGACATTCCTTTCATTGCACACAGGCTTACTCCCTCTGTATAATCGCAGCTCATTTTCAACAGGTATCACGCGATAGAAGTATGTCACAGCATCTTCAACATGTTAAAGCATGTTCTTTAAGCAGTATATTACATTACACAGTACAGTACACTCTGTAGACCATTTTGCAAGTCCTTTTGTTTCAGTGTTTTAAGTGAGGTTTGACATGTCAAGTTCCCATTTTGAGTCTTTGGGAAACTTCGGTGGCTCTCAGGCCCCAGGGGTACAACCTACACCCTATTAGGAGGTATGTTTTGACAAAGCCTGCCAACATCTCCAAACGTGTTAAACCATACCTCACTCAGAGGTACGACCTGTCAAAGTGGTTTAAGTCATAGGGATTTTTGGGGTAATCGGTAGAAGAACAATATCCAACAAAGATTTTAATAGGGATGCTTAGCATTCTGCAAGTTACACTAATAATGGACTAGAAATGACTGTTAAGGTGAAGACAGATGTCCAGGATGCATAGCTCACATTCTTTCAGGTAAAGTATGTTTATGTCCAGATTGAAGAGCGGCTACGAATGCTGAAAGACCAGCAGAACTTGTTTCAAATCATCAAGAGTTTACCCACCTTTTTGGGTACCTGTTACACCACTGTAAACAAGGTCAACTTTAACAATAACTGTAAAACATCCAACTATAAGATTGTCATGTTACCTGCGAGTGGAGGTCCTATCAACAGTGTCACGCTTTCCATGATAGACAGCAGGCCGAGCGCAGACGGAAACCGGCTCATCTCAACCGTGTCCATCAGAACGGTGAACATCAGCGAGCCGACAACACTCATGGAAATTCCAAATGTAATAACGTACGCTAATAGCACGTTAAAACTATCATCGATGCAACAAATACTGTTACTGAGTCCATTTATCACCAGTGCGGCTGAGAACACGTAAATGTGGCGACCTTTGAACCAGGGCAGGCTGAAGAGCAACCCGATGGGAGGCCGCACAAAGATGTTGACAAAGCCCAGAATGGAGAGAAGAAGGGCGGCTCTGCTCTGATCCATACTGTTTTTGGCCGTGGCATAAGGCACTAGATATATAAGTGGCACCACAAACCCCAACATCATCCAGGTGATGCCTATTGAGAAAACCCGAAATCGAAGGTTACTGCAGAACAGGTCAAAGGCCATGTGTCGTCTGAGAGACGATGTGAAACTTTTAAGCATTTTCAACACCCGCACTTTTGTCCACTTCTCTGTGATGGCTCTGGTACCGTTCCTGATCACATCTGACTTTCGGGGCTTGCGGGGCTTGAGTGGTCTCATGACAGCCCCACAAACACAAGAGTTGAGCAGAACAGCACCAAGAACCAAAAAACTCCCTCTCCAGCCAAATGTATGGTGCAGATAGTCTCCCAAAAAAGGCAAAGTACACAGGCCCAGAGCGGTTCCAGTGGAGGACATGGCGTTGGCGAAAGGTCGCCGACGTACGAAGTAATGGCCGAGTATAGTGACGGCAGGCTGGAAGCTGAAGCAGAAACCTAGACCTGTGAAGCAAACAGAGAATTCATATTATAGATTGAGAGGTAAAGTTTGTAAGCTATACTTAAAATGAAGGCAATTCCTACCTATTAGTATAAAAATACTAATAGGTTCGATGTCAATATTTTAGAGTTTCAATACTCATATATCTCATATAAACACGCAAGTTTTAAAGCATTTGGTGTTTTTTAAATAGGAACATAAATAAAAACAAACAAAGATCTCTTGTTAGTTTGTTGGTATTAATGCTTCTGGTTTGCACATTTCTATTCACAGAAACTTACCAAGTATGTTGTCTCTCAAAAAAAGGGCATCCTTTATAGTCTCATCCATAACGCATACATTTTTCCCTCTAAAAATATACTCATGCATTGTTTAATATTTCTCTGATGTCTTGAATCTACCATCATGGGTTTGGTCAAATATAAACAGCTGGTATGATGTTCTGGTACATTCTCTGAAAACTTTTATTGCAAATGTTATGTTCAGTATTGCGGAATTGCCACGCACTAAATGTATGCATTTTTCTTATTAATGCCACATGCAGAACTTTGTGATCATAATTTGTGATAATCACAAATGTACTCTTTATGTATCCACTGTTGCTGCTCTTAAACACAGATCAACGATAATATCATCCTCATTTCCTTTCTGGACCAACAACACTGACCTGTTATGATCCCAGTAGTGATGTATAACTCAGTGATGGAATTTGAAAAGCAGCTGGCTGCCATCCCCACACCACTCAAAACTCCTCCGAACATCACCGTGGCCCGGCAACCGAAGTGTTCCACCAGTATACTACATAGAGGACCTGGAAAATAATTGTAAACAGGTTATAATCCTACTGCCCATTTTTGCAACATATAGACTACAGTAAAATAAAGATTGTCATTACTGCCACTAAGGGTTCTCAATGTTTGTCTTATCAATTTAAGTCAATATCATAATAAGATGACCAATTCAATAGAAGCTTGTTTTCGCCATCTCTCAAGGATTTATCAAATATGTGTTATCAGCTAAACCAACAGAGCAATAGCAGAAGTCAAACAATGACCAACAGGTTCCTTTTCACAGTTGTGGAGAAATGGAGACTAAGCGTGGTCTTTTAAAGCTTTTTTATCTTATAAAAGTGTCAAAGATTACAGATTAACCTTCAATTTTAACACATGGCTGGTGTTTTAATCTCCTTCGTCGTCCTCACCTCCAGCATGTAAAGCTGATGTCATTATTGAAGGCACCCAAGACGTCTCACTGTTGGTGGCATTGAACTCCTTCTGAAGATCCAAGTAGAAGATGCTGACGCATGATGGAAAGGCCAGCGTAAGAGCCAACACAACGATGGTAGCGAGCAGAACCACCCATCCCCAGCCTCCATCCGGAGCATCATGTCCAGCTTGACGTTCTAAAGGGGGTCCAGGTCCTGATTTTTCTCCCTCCTCGGATTCAGGCTCACATTGCTGCTCAATGCTAGAAGGTTGTTGAGGAGCCATGTTTTCCGTCTGATGGAACTGAAGTCACTGCCGTCTGAGCGTTTCCACCTTCTTGAGGTTTTGGACCAGATGGGCAGGGAGGGACATTCTTGAATATATCATGTCATCAAAGATGTGCGTTCAGACCCCCTAAAATTTAAAAACACACATTAATGTTTGTTATTGAATGAGTGATTGACATTATAAGATGAAAGTGTCAATGCAGCACATTAAAGTTTCTCGTATGGATTTGTTCAACTTGTCTATGTGTTTACTTTTCATGTTGATGGAAGGTGTGTACAAACTGGTCAAAGTTTTGAGACACTTACTCACTTTTTTGCATTCATCTTTCTTCACATTTTAGAATAACAATAAACGTATAAAAATATGAAATAAAATAAAGGGAACTATGGGAATTACGTTATAACACAAAAACACAAATATAAATACCAAACCGACAACTTTAAACATAGAATTTGCAGAACTGTTTTCTTGTCATTTAATAAAGCAGTTCCTTAAGTCTTTTAAAGAATTTAAAGAGTTAGTCCAGTTTATTCTGCATTTATAGGCTGTTCTTTTCCCCAACATCAAGTCAAAGTCTTTTATAAAGGATGAAATAAAATAAAAATAAAAAGTTTTATTTCTGTCTCTTAAACTCACTCCGACATCAAGGCGTACACCTTAACATCATAAGTTTTGAAATAAAGACAAAACAAAGAATATTTGACAAGTCTTAATCAATCCATTATACAATAATATTTTCCTACAATTCAACAATGACACGTGTGGCACAAAACCAATCACAAATGTACAGCAGCCTAATTTATTGATCATCATCTATTGATCAATAATGCCAACCATCAATCATGTTATTTAATCCCAATGTTTCAATCTCATTTGGTCATATGTGTATGTAAGAGTCCATAATAAAGTCTGCTGTCATTTTCTATTCCAGATGACTCAAATGAAGAGCACAGAGACGCATAATTCAGGTTTTTATTGTCCAAATAAAACAGTGTAGAAAACACAGCTCGGTGTCAACAAACACCTTTACGTCCATATTTAAATACTCTGTCGTCTATTGCATCAAATATGAACATTTCCATAACTCAAAAACACAAAAATAACAATACAGAATAAGAACAAAGAAACATAAGCCCACCGTCTCAATGCGTGTGTTGATCCGCAGCGGTGCGGCGCGCGCGGGCGGTCACTGCTGTCATACGGCCGGGAGGAGACGCATCGGGGAGGAAAAGCTCAACGTTTAAACACAAAATAAAATGACAAATGTTCTTATGTCACAAACTGAGGCCCAACTGTTGTGCGGCTCCTTTAACTGCACACGGATGGAAATTTGAGTACGGGGTGATGGTACGCATTTCCTCTTGCTGTTCTCTCTCTCTCTCATCCGCTTTCTTACAGCGCTCCAAAAGGCGTTTTTACGCATTAAGGTGAATACTCAACACATAGACTTGTGCTCTGTATTAAACTTCTGTATTAAACTTCATTCAAGTTAACTAAACTATATTGATGAGTACACATACTCTGTTACTCTGTTGTATTTGAAGTAGCTGACAATATTTACAGTGAGTAAATATTGTAAAGTATATTTACAAAATATACACATTTTTGTAGTATATATATGTTTTTATTATTGTATGTGTGTTTGAGAAAATGATGATTTTATTCTGCACACTGCTCACAATATTTCTCTTACATTTCCATGAGCAGAAAATGTTGACAATGAAAATGTGTATTTTTCTGATCTTATATACGCTTGAGTTTATATGAAGTCTTAAGCACTATAGACATAATCTTGTGTTTTGCTGTATGGGTTTCTTCATGACGTCAATCTTTCATTGCTTTTGGATGACCTGCCACTCTTGAGGTTTGACTGTTGAAATCCGAAAGACACTGGAAACAAAAACATCTAGACATGCTTGCAACATCAAATTTGAAATGATCTCTTATTTTTCCCATGGTTGTATAAATATATATATATGACACACTATATTGCCAAATGTATTGTCTCGCCCATCCAAACGATGTGTTTCAATCACTCTCGATCTGAATGCTTCAGCAAATCAAGATATTTTGGATAATTCCATGCTCTTAACTTTGTTGGAACAGATTGGATCTGACAACGTTCCTCTTCCAACATGACATCAGTGCACAAAGATCCATAAAGACATGGATGTCAGAGTCTGGTGTGGATGAACTTGACCGGTCTGACCTCAACCCGATAGAACACCTTTGGGATGAAGACTGAGAGCCGGGCCTTCTCGTCCAACATCAGTGTGTGACCTCACAAATGTGCTTCTGGAAGAATGGTGAAAAATTCCTATAAACACACTCCTAAACCTTATGGACGGCCTTCCCAGAAGAGTTAAAGCTGTTATATAGAGTGGATTGACATCATATTGATCCCTATTTATTAGGAATAGGATGTCACATCAGTTCATATGCGAGTCACGGCACGTGAGCGAATACTTTTGGCAATATAGTGTTAAAGTGTATGTATGTATGTGTATATATATATATATATATATTTATTTATTAAAAAAGACTCAGATCTAAAGAACTTCATTTCCGTTCTAGCAATAAAACAAGTATTAAATTGATAAAATGCAAGTGACACTTAATAGCACTCAGCTTTGAAACACAAACACATTTTATGATAAAAATCATACATTATATTTTTGCAATCTGTACATGGCAACAAACTGCATCAGAAGACGAACTTCGAAAAAAAAATATCAGAAAAATGAAAACACTGTCGATCAAGACTATTCATTTCCAGAACACTTAGCTCCATAATCTCTTTTACCTATTGACATATTTGACACTTTACACCAATACTGCTGACAATGCAACACATCCAAAACAACAGATGTTAAAGCAGGTTTTAGCATGTTAAACATGTGTGTGTACTGTATATAAAGCATGCAGGTGTTGTTTTTCTAACAATTATGGCAGAAAAATGCCTCTTTTGAACATGGACCTTGTTTTGAAATGGAGTGAAAGACTTAATGACAGAGGTCCAAACTTCTGGCCCACTTCTTATCAAAATACAAAGGAAGTTCAATTTTAACCTTACCCAACCGGTTTATCCAGTAGTGTGTCTGTAGATATGATATTATTGACTTGTACAGAACAGAAACCAGTCCAAAATTGCGGACCAACCAAATTTTACATCTTAAATATTCATTAAATATTAAAACCATCTGTCAACTGTCCATGCACCAATTCACCTTTAAACGCAATCAAAATCCCAGCACATAACATTATATACTCAACACATCGCATGCTTCCAAATTAGCGTTGCAAAATAAGGAGCTAAAATTAGTTTTTTTTTATCTATATGATTCTTGTCAACAATTCACATAAAAACAAGACCTAAAGGGTGAAGGTGGTTTTCTAGAGAAGAGGCAGCTGAAATTCTCACTCTGGGTAAAATGCAACAGTCAATGTGACATCCATATCGGTTTCCTGAACAGTCTTAAATAAAACTTGAGACTGCAAATGACATTTTCTGATGCAATGCATGGGGTTCAATTCTTAAAATAGAACAAAATCCACACAGGGAGAACATTGAAACAGCACAACCAGGCCCAACTTAAAAGTGCATGGGGGCAGGAGTGAAAAGGCTGAATACAGATGGGCAGGCACAAAAACAATCGGGGCGAAAAACAGGGCACATTCAGAATCCGTGTCAAAGAACGGAACTAACTTTGAGACTAAAGAAAAAGGTAAACAGAACATTGCGTTCTGTTGATCAGTTTCTCAAACTCTAATTGTACTGTAGGAATTAAGACACGGGTCAAAGGCACAACAATAAAACACATTAACTAAAGAATGCACCTGAATTAAGGATTCTGCAGATCTGAAAACCATGAACAGTGGGAATATACAAGAACGTTCCATTTAAGAACCTTCAATGACTGAACAAATAAACTCTCTCCAGGATTGGGAAAACATTAACACGAAGGCAAGCAAGCGAACTGAGGATACAGTAGCTCACAGACTCAAAAACTGTCTTGATATGGTTTTTATGAAATGACGGAAGCGAAAACCTTTTAACATATTTAGAGGAACAACACTTTTTAACACCGCAGGACCATAAAACATCACACAAACTCATGTTTGATCGACCCTAGCTTCATCAACAGTTTACCAACAGATACCAAATAACCAAAATACAGCCTGGACAATACTGAATATTTCCTAAATATTATCACCTCTAGTCACAGTAGATTCAAATTCCACAATGTCTTTAAAAAACAGATCAAGTTTATCTGCTACGTGAGAGAAGAACCATCTTAAATAATGTGGCTGAGCAATACAAAGGGCAAAATGCCAGCTTCAATTTCAGAAAGAAGCACAGGTCAAATGGTTTACCTTAAGAGATACATTACATTTTCAGGAAAAGGCATGGAGTTATGTCCACAACAAATGAAGCCCTTAACGTTCAACAACATTCTACTGATGTTTAGTCTTTTTTTTAAGAGAATGACTTAAATAGTTAACATGTTATGCTATAATGGGGACAACTAGATCTTAAAATGACAAAAAAGTATCAAGAGCCAACACATCTGTTTTGCCCCAACTCAAAACACGTTGGCACTTCGTCCATTAACAATCTCCTTAACCAGCTTGACAATATAAGCCTAATGCTTTCTGTATTAAGTATTTTTCCTTTTTTCCAGTCATCGACATAGAGTTTGAAGAAAAACGCCAATTAATCTCTGGGTTAGATCGAAACATCTCAGAAAAACTCGGCTTGATAAACACAAAAAACGACCACTATGGTACAGATACCAACAATTACACGACTTGCATTCGACCTTATCATAATACATATGTTTGTTATATACATAATCCTCGCGTGCGCTACAACCACATTTCTTTCTTTTTGTTTGATGCTTTGAAATATCCAGGCAAAAATTCATTTTCAGGATGACCGAAACCCGAGCGAACTGGAAATGTGAGACTTCACAGCCAAAGACAAATATGTGACCGGACAATTGGCAGTATGAGTTCTCCTCCCGTCTCATCTGGTCCTTTCCAGATGGGTAAATGGGTAGAGTTAACAAAATGCTGCTCTGAAGACAAATACTGTTCAAAGCTGCTGTCCTCGTTTTATCCGTTGCACCACCTGCTGTGCAGTCGGTTTGAAAAGTGTACATGAAAATGGAAAATGACGGTATGATCTGAATCTAATGGCGAAGCAAATAATTTCAGTTAAGTTAACGTGCTTGCTAGGAGAAGCTGTATTTTAATATTGGGAAGTGACTTCTGCTCAGTCCATCTCGCACACCTTTGGAAGTCCTGAGGAGCAAACTGTTACACAGCTTAACTGACCAGAGCAACTGCCTCCGTAAAGAATACGATGGCAATGTTGAGTTTAAATTTTTTTTTAAAGTGGCTGATAAAATCAGTGATTAATAGTTGATAAATGATGATGATTGGTTAATGTTGCAGCACTGCAGGGAGGAGAGGGGCTTTAACCCCCAAAGTGGAAAGGCACAGGGGGGGGGGGGGGTGAACTGATGAACTTGGATTCAGTTGTGTGGTGGATAAGGATCTGGAGAACGGAAGTGACCGATGGGAGATCAAACAGCAGGCTTCTCACATCCTGGACCCTCTTTCTTGAAGAATCTGCAGGGGGTGAAAATAAATGATGATGAATCTTTATGAAACACACTCTGCTTATTCTATTACATAATCATCTTGATGCCTAATAAGCCCACGAGATAAAAAAACAAATCGTACCTTAGCCTTCTCGGTGGGTTCAATGACAATTCCATTAGTTGAGTTGTTGAGCTCCCGGGAAACGACACACAGAAATTCCGCCTGGTCCTCGTTGCCATAGTTATAGGAGGAGCCGATGCTTATGAGCTGGAACAAGACAAGTCGAGTCAAGTTCACCGCAGACAGATACCGTGAAAAACTTATGCAAGTTTTTCAAGTAAATTCATGTTTCACAGACTAAAGTTCAGAGAACAATCCTCACAGCCTTTCAATGGTCTAATCCAGGCCAGATAATATATGAGAAGGATTACACAAGGATTTGTACGAAACTGGGCAACACCCACCTGTTCAAACTTCCATCCATCCGACATGGTGGACACCATCTGAGTGAGCTCTTCCTCTTGGCATTGTAATACACGATACACATGCTTCACAGGCCCCTACACAACCATAACAAAACACTTTAATCATCCTTCATTCTGGACACACACCAAACAGTCATTACTACCTGAATATAGTTACAAAAAAAGCAGATATTATCAGAATATATTTTATGCAGTTTTATAGTAGTTTCCTATTAACTTCTAACAAGTCATTTATAGGATACTATTGAAGCATTGAGACTCGTCAACAATCTAGGCCAATGGATAAATTTGGGCTGGTATATTTCAGTACGATATTTGATAAGAGAGGGTAGGGCAAAAGGGCAGTCAAAACTGTTAAATTTTTTTTAATTCACTCTGATGTTTCTAGGGTGGTGGAAAAAACAGGTTTGCGCTTGATAAAGTGTCAACCTCAATTTCTTTAGTCTGTCTTATAAGGTGGAGCTTTATGAATGAGCACTTTAACGTTGATCCAAATTCTCAAACTCTGTTTTCAACAAATAGATGACATTGAACGTAATATCTCAACATGTTTAACAGTCTTCAACAAGTATGATGCATGATACGGTGTGATGCTTCAGCTTTAAGAAACAGACTGGTTTAATTTAAGAATTACATCATTCCTTCCCAGTAAACTCGTGGTCTACAGAGTCTCGTTCCTTTTGGATTTACCCGTCCACATACCTGAGATGTCCTGTTTTCATTGTCTCGTATTCTCTCCTTCACAAGCCGCACGAGTGATGCAATGTTATAAAACTCAGCTTCCTCCAGAACACCTGCAGCAGATAATATTACATTGCAGAATATTACATTTCTAAAAAAAATAGGATTGTAAATAACAAACATTTTGTATTTGACATTTTTAGGCAGTGCATTTAGTGTATTTCTTTTGTTTTGTCGACAATTTCCTATGTACATTCTCGGATAAAAAAACGAAAACACCGTTAACAAAATATTGACAATTCTAAACAGTAGTTTTAACAACACACGCCAATTTAACAAAGACCCGTACAATGCGTTGGACACCTTTCAAAGCCGTTCAATACCCGTTGGTAGGAAATTATTAGGAGAACACCGTGGTCCCCATGCACAGAAAAAAGGTTCTTAATGAAACTAGGTCAGCACTGTTCCAATACAAAGCTTTCAAGGGCAACGTGCCCTGACCGTCTTACCCTCCTCAGCAAGGTTCTTGTTTATGATCAACTTCCCATGCCTCAGGTAGTTCAAGATGGGACCGAAATATGTGGGATCCCTGTCAATCAAATACGCTCCCGTCTCATCCTTAGAGAAAAAAGTAGATCTATAAGTGAACAGTGATGATTGTTTTCCTGTATGATATACTTGCTTAACAACACCATCAGACATTGACCAGAGGAAGAACAACTCAGCATTGCACCATGAGATTTACGTTATTTGGGGGGCACCTCACTGAGTACAAGTACAGGAAAACTGTCACATTTTATTACAAATTCACATAAATAACAATGCATTTAGTTCATTTCTGTACTGTGCTGCATGATAACAACAACATTGAGGTTTTAATGTAAACACCCCTTACCTTATCCGAATCCAAATCCGGATCTTCTTGACATAATCTATACAGAAACGATTTGGGATCCCTGCACAGGGTCTGTTTCGTCGAAATGAAGTAGGTGCCCCCCACATTCAGTCGGACCCACCGCGGTCCGGGCTTCTCTGATGATGGGGAACTGGGGTTGCTCTTCAGAGGGAACCCGAACACCGCTCTCGAACCGGAGACCCCCGGACTGGACAAGCCGCTCCGGGGCGGAATCATCAGGGTGGGCGAGGGCAGTCTCACGTTCACCGAACCTCTGATCTCACAATGATCGGTCTGCTCGAGGATGCCAGTCGCGCTGGGCTCGACGTGCAGCTCTGCCATGTTTGCCCGTCGGTTCCGTCCCCAGATTCCGTTATTTTGCGCTCTGGGCGGCGGCGGAGAGTCAAACGGTTCGGGTTCAAGCGCGCTGGTAACGGCGACAAAAGCGTTGCGATGTGTTAGGAACGCTCAGCCGAGGCGACATACTTAACAAACACGCGACGGATCCGTTGTGTTTATACAAACCACCCGTGTTAGCTACAAATGTTATGGGTGAGACGGGGCATACCACTTCCGGGTCAAGACAGTGTATGCGGGACAAAATAAGAGTCCGAGCGTTTTGGTTCGTTTTATATTTGGCTTTATTTCACGAACGGTGCTAGAAAAAATAATTCGCTATTTAATATTGAGCATTTAACGTTTTAATGTGGATAAACAGCATTCTAAACGCGGTTTTCAAAGACATTCTATCTGTCTGTCTGTCTGTCTGTCTGTCTATCTACCCATCCATCTATCTGTCTGTCTGTCTATCTTCCCATCCATCTATCTGTCTCTCTGTCTGTCTGTCTATCTACCCATCCATCTATCTGTCTCTCTGTCTGTCAGTCTTCCTATCCATCCGTCCATCTATCTATCTGTCTCTCTGTCTCTCAGTCTTCCTATCCATCCGTCCATCTATCTATCTGTCTCTCTGTCTCTCAGTCTTCCTATCCATCCATCCGTCCATCTATCTATCTGTCTCTCTGTCTGTCAGTCTTCCTATCCATCCGTCCATCTATCTATCTATCTGTCTCTCTGTCTGTCAGTCTTCCAGTCCATCCGTCCATCTATCTATCTGTCTCTCTGTCTCTCAGTCTTCCTATCCATCCATCCGTCCATCTATCTATCTGTCTCTCTGTCTGTCAGTCTTCCTATCCATCCGTCCATCTATCTATCTGTCTCTCTGTCTCTCAGTCTTCCTATCCATCCATCCGTCCATCTATCTATCTGTCTCTCTGTCTCTCAGTCTTCCTATCCATCCATCCGTCCATCTATCTATCTGTCTCTCTGTCTGTCAGTCTTCCTATCCATCCGTCCATCTATCTATCTATCTGTCTCTCTGTCTGTCAGTCTTCCTATCCATCCGTCCATCTATCTATCTGTCTCTCTGTCTGTCAGTCTTCCTATCCATCCGTCCATCTATCTATCTGTCTCTCTGTCTGTCAGTCTTCCTATCCATCCATCCGTCCATCTATCTATCTGTCTCTCTGTCTGTCAGTCTTCCTATCCATCCATCCGTCCATCTATCTATCTGTCTCTCTGTCTGTCAGTCTTCCTATCCATCCGTCCATCTATCTATCTGTCTCTCTGTCTGTCAGTCTTCCTATCCATCCATCCGTCCATCTATCTATCTGTCTCTCTGTCTTCCTATCCATCCGTCCATCTATCTATCTGTCTCTCTCTCTGTCTGTCAGTCTTCCTGTCCATCCTTACATCTATCCATCCATCTATCTATCTATCTATCTGTCTCTCAGTCTTCCTGTCCATCCTTACATTTATCTGTCTGTCTGTCTGTCTGTCTATATTTCTATATATCTATCTATCTGTCTCTCTGTCTGTCAGTCTTCCAGTCCATCCGTCCATCTATCTATCTGTCTCTCTGTCTGTCAGTCTTCCTATCCATCCGTCCATCCATCTGTCTCTCTGTCTGTCAGTCTTCCTATCCATCCGTCCATCTATCTATCTGTCTCTCTGTCTGTCAGTCTTCCTATCCATCCTTACATCTATCTATCTGTCTCTCTGTCTGTCAGTCTTCCTATCCATCTGTCCATCTATCTATCTGTCTCTCTGTCTTCCTATCCATCCGTCCATCTATCTATCTGTCTCTCTGTCTGTCAGTCTTCCTATCCATCCTTACATCTATCTATCTGTCTCTCTGTCTGTCAGTCTTCCAATCCATCCGTCCATCTATCTATCTGTCTCTCTGTCTTCCTATCCATCCGTCCATCTATCTATCTGTCTCTCTGTCTGTCAGTCTTCCTATCCGTCCATCTATCTATCTGTCTCTCTGTCTTCCTATCCATCCGTCCATCTATCTATCTGTCTCTCTGTCTGTCAGTCTTCCTATCCATCCGTCCATCTATCTATCTGTCTCTCTGTCTTCCTATCCATCCGTCCATCTATCTATCTGTCTCTCTGTCTGTCAGTCTTCCTGTCCATCCTTACATCTATCTATCTGTCTCTCTGTCTGTCAGTCTTCCTATCCGTCCATCTATCTATCCGTCTCTCAGTCTTCCTGTCCATCTGTCCATCTATCTATCTGTCTCTCTGTCCTCCTATCCATCCATCCATCTGTCTCTCAGTCTTCCTATCCGTCCATCTATCTATCTGTCTCTCAGTCTTCCTGTCCATCCGTTCATCTATCTATCTGTCTCTCAGTCTTCCTGTCCATCCATCCGTCCATCTATCTATCTGTCTCTCTGTCTTCCTGTCCATCCGTCCATCCATCTATCTGTCTCTCAGTCTTCCTATCCATCCGTCCATCTATCTATCTGTCTCTCAGTCTTCCTATCCATCCGTCCATCTATCTATCTGTCTCTCAGTCTTCCTATCCATCCGTCCATCTATCTCTCTGTCTCTCAGTCTTCCTGTCCATCCATCCGTCCATCTATCTATCTGTCTCCCTGTCTCTCAGTCTTCCTGTCCGTCCATCTATCTATCTGTCTCTCAGTCTTCCTATCCATCCGTCCATCTATCTATCTATCTGTCTCTCTGTCTGTCAGTCTTCCTATCCATCCTTACATCTATCTTATCTGTCTCTCAGTCTTCCTGTCCATCCGTCCGTCTATCCATACGTCTATCTATCTATCTATCTATCTCTCTGTCTGTCAGTCTTCCTATCAGTCCATCATCCATCCGTCTCTCTGTCTGTCAGTCTTCTTCTCCATCCATCTCTCTGTCTGTCAGTCTTCCTATCCATCCATCATCCGTCCATCCATCCCTCTATCTGTCTATCAGTCTTCCTATCCATCCATCATCCATCCATCTATCTCTCTGTCTGTCTGTCTTTCTGTTTGTCTATCTATCGGTCTGTCTGTCGGTCTATTAATCTACCTATCTGTCAATTCATCCATCCATCCATCTGCATGTCCGTTATTCAATCTATCCATCCATCCCTCCATCCATCTACCTATATCCAGCTATATGTCTATCCATCCGTCTAACTATCTGTCCATTCATCTATCTGTCTGTCTATCCCTGTCTACCTATCTAACTGTCTGTCCGTCCATCCATCCATCCATCCATCCATCCATCCATCCATCCATCTATCCCTGTTTAACCCTCTGATATAAATCTATTTTAAAGCCAGCCTTTCTGAAGCCAAAAAAGTTTGTTAACAAACTTTTACCTCATTTAATCATTGTTTATTTTTTCTAAGTACAAATAAATATAACAGAAGTACAAGTTGTGGTTCATCGACAGTCCAATTTATGTAGAATATTAAAAGCATAACAAATTACTTTTACAACCAGATGTAAGGCATGAATTTAGTGCAAGAAATCCCTTAAAACAGCTTCAATGTCTCTTATTAGATTTTGCAGAGGCTCCAGCACCGGGGTAACATGTTGGTCCACCCATTCCTGTACTGTCGCATCTGGGTATAAAAGACACATTTCTTTTCTCACATCGTGCACACTGCTCTCTACAGTGTCAATCATCCTATTTAAACACAGAGAATGAAAACAATTAATTTTCTCAACCTAAGAAATATATACATTCTTATATAATTACGAAAACACTCTTGATGTTAATGATTATAAAAACAGATGAGGAATACAACTGATCAATAAGAGACTCACCCTTTTGCTTGCGTTTTAATTTGTTCTGCAATAAGTGGGCTAATGATCTTCTTTTGTCTGTGGTAGGGTGTGAACCAGCCCCTTACATACCTATAAGGCAAAACAGATACAAACCTTTAAAAGACGGCTAATAAGAACTTGAAAAGCAAGTTCTGATTTTGCCACTTTTAAATTGAGACTTCAACGGGTCTAAACTCACATATTGTTCCGAAAATGTCTGATTTCTTCAGATTCCAACATAGACGCCAGTTGCACTATAAGAACAGCTAGTTTTGCTCCAGCAAAGGTGGAAGACGTGCTGGAAGACAAACTGGGACACAGCGGCCCAAAAATCCTGTGAATTAGCCTATTTTAAAGTAACCCATGGGTTTTATTATGCTACACTAACTCAATCCTTTTTAGGACATAATTGTAAAGATGCAGTACCTCTCTATGTCTTCTACTTCCAAAGTACCAAGTTTACCAATCACTTTCTTCTGAGCCTCTTCAGTGAAGCTACCTGCATCCCAAAAATATGTAGACATTTATATAATATTAATACATTATTTAACATTTATGTCTTTATATAATATAGGTACTTGTAATAGTTATATTGCAAAAGACAGACCATGAAGAAGAGTTTGTAAACAAGAAGCCAAAGAGGGCAGGCTCACAGGTATCAGTTCACACAAAACAGAAAGGTGGTCGTATCTGATACAAAAATAAAGTACGTCACTGTCTTGGCCAACAATCTGATGCAATTCCAGTCATAACCAGAAGAGACAACCAACCTTTGCCATCCCGTAAGTGCAATTCCCTGTAGCTCGATACCAGCCGAAATTCTCGATGCCACTTTGAGCCACTGTACATGGTTGTCCACATGCCTCTGAGTGTTCGTAACGCAAGTGTGCACGGTGGTCGACCCTTTAAATGAGCTGGCGACCCACTGCTGTGACATACCAGCTGACTTATATAGTTCCATTAGCATTACTGGTGGAAATGAAAACAACGAGATCTATTTGTCGTTATTCCTCATTATTATCACTTGGGTTAAAAATAAGAGTTGAACATACCAGTGTTGTCTACATCAAGAGTAGGACTGTAGTCCCACAACATTGGCTGCACCAATCCAACAAGGCTGCCCTCTGGAATGAAACATAAACATTGCTCATTCTGAAATACAATAAAGTTCTAAAATAAGTAAAAATGTTTTACTTATGTTTCACAACTTAAGCAATGTGTATATTCCTACATTTAAACAGAAATGTTCAAAGAAGTACCTTTGATATTCTCCGGAGTCATTGATCTGAGCATATCATCCCACATGATCAGATTAAGATTTGGGAAGGTCTCTCGAATCCCCTTTGCCACCTTAATGACGTGATTGAGAAACAGATGATGAACGCTGTGATCTGGACTGCTTAACCACTGCTTCGACTCATCTCCAAGACCAAGCATATACACCTATGTCAAAAAACAAATAAATCAAGATAAAACAACTTAAAATATAATACATCAAGGATGCATAAAATGTAATTTATTTGATCAAAGTATGATCAATTGTTGACTTCTTTAGAACAGAGTACTGTACCTCATCCGCTCCAATGTGTAACCTGCTACTTTTAGGGTGGAGTTCCATGACTTGACGTATCATCTCTTGCACCAGCTTAACTCCTTGATCACGATGTGGATTCAGAGTGCCAAGACAGAAGTCTACCTCCCTCAACCCTCTGAAGATCTCATGCTTCAGGACAAACTGATTAAAACATATTTAGATATTTCAATATGGGTTTGAACATTTCCGTTGTCAGGTTCTATACATGTGCATATCCTTGACGTTCATATCAATGCAAATGATTCTTACTTCCAAATGTCCAAACGTTTGCACCAGGGGAATAACCTCCAGCCCTCTGCTACCGGCAACTTCCTGTATAGAGATGATCTCCTCACGGCTGTATGAAAAAAATGCAATAACATTTTAGGAAATATATAAAATTGTATGGAGAACTCTTATAGCTCACCAGTATGGAGAACTCTTATAGCTCACCAGTATGGAGAAATTTTATAGCTCACCAGTATGGAGGACTCTTATAGCTCACCAGTATGGAGGACTCTTATAGCTCACCAGTATGGAGGACTCTTATAGCTCACCAGTATGGAGGACTCTTATAGCTCACCAGTATGGAGGACTCTTATAGCTCACCAGTATGGAGGACTCTTATAGCTCACCAGTATGGAGGACTCTTATAGCTCACCAGTATGGAGGACTCTTATAGCTCACCAGTATGGAGAAATTTTATAGCTCACCAGTATGGAGGACTCTTATAGCTCACCAGTATGGAGGACTCTTATAGCTCACCAGTATGGAGGACTCTTATAGCTCACCAGTATGGAGGACTCTTATAGCTCACCAGTATGGAGAAATTTTATAGCTCACCAGTATGGAGGACTCTTATAGCTCACCAGTATGGAGGACTCTTATAGCTCACCAGTATGGAGGACTCTTATAGCTCACCAGTATGGAGAAATTTTATAGCTCACCAGTATGGAGGACTCTTATAGCTCACCAGTATGGAGGACTCTTATAGCTCACCAGTATGGAGGACTCTTATAGCTCACCAGTATGGAGGACTCTTATAGCTCAAAAGTATGGAGGACTCTTATAGCTCACCTGTATGGAGGACTCTTATAGCTCACCAGTATGGAGGACTCTTATAGCTCACCAGTATGGAGGACTCTTATAGCTCACCAGTATGGAGGACTCTTATAGCTCACCAGTATGGAGAAATTTTATAGCTCACCAGTATGGAGGACTCTTATAGCTCACCAGTATGGAGGACTCTTATAGCTCACCAGTATGGAGGACTCTTATAGCTCACCAGTATGGAGGACTCTTATAGCTCAAAAGTATGGAGGACTCTTATAGCTCACCTGTATGGAGGACTCTTATAGCTCACCAGTATGGAGGACTCTTATAGCTCACCAGTATGGAGGACACTTATAGCTCACCAGTATGGAGGACTCTTATAGCTCACCAGTATGGAGGACTCTTATAGCTCACCTGTATGGAGGATGAACATTGGATTGAAGAACTTTGAGCTCTCCCTCATAGGGAAACATATCTTCATATTCAATAAGCAATCCATTGGCCCCAATGTCAGCAAATAACTGGATCAACTGTGGAAACATAAATTGGGTAGATTCCTTAAAGCTACACTTTCAGTTTAACAAAATAAACATTTATTTTTATTAAACCATTTAGCAAGGAGATATACCTCACATAGATAGTCAGTTTTAGGAGGTGCCCCTTTTAAGTCCAAATGGACTAACTTTGTGCCATTGCGCAATGACAGGTCCATAGCAGTCGCAGCACAATAAAAAATTGTTCTTAACCAATTTTAATATTTACACATCCTGAACAACTGAACATAATGTAGAACACTCCATAATATTAATTATATACATGACAACGTTTCCAGTTTATATTCATTCATAAGTTTACAATGTGAGAAGAACCTGTGTTTATCCTCCGCACCAGCCACTAACAAACGAGTTTCCTTTCTAATGCACGACGGGTTTTGTAGTTTTAAGCGCACATTTTAACACGTGACCAACGAGGCGACGGACTACAAGCCCCAGCTTCCTTTTAAAACCGGAAGTCATGTAGAAGAACCGTTACCGAGGTATAATCTAGAGTAAGAGTTGCCAATTGATATTGAAAACGAAGGTTATACGCATTTAAAAAAATATACATTTTTTTAAATAGTGGAGATTGCAATCCAAGTGATTATGATTTACATCTTATTTCAGAAAAAATATAATTTAACACATTTGGTGAATACTTTAAATCCTGTAATACTTTAAATACTTGAAATGCATTGCGGCATCAGAACCACCCAAAAGTGGCGACACAATCCGCCCAAAAGACGCATGGAGTGCCTTGTACCCCCACGAGGGGGACGGATGCAGTAACGCATCAGCGCTCCGAAAGATGTTCGCAGGACTGGCGCGAGCGCGCAGCGACGTGCACGCGCTCTCACCCACCGGGCGCTATTGGAGGCGAAGCGCGCAGATTGCGTGTTTTGTGTCTTTAAACGCAAGTGCAGCGGAGATACCGGGAGAACTTTATTCCAAACGCTCTCCAACTAACGGGAATGGCCGCTCCCAGATTTTCCTGAACACCAGGTCAGTACGGGCACATTTGCGTTCATTCCTTTGCTTGAAAGGCGCATTGTTGCCATCATAAAGAGTTGCATTGTTGCGCAGCGGTCTGCCGGCCACATCAGACACTTTTGGGCTGTGTGGTTGGGTAACCTGTGTTCCCTCTGCGTCAAAAACCCTTCTGTAGGGCTTTAAATCCCATGCGTTTCTTTTCCCTCTCTTAATGATCCATGGGGGTCTGGGATTGCTTCATTTAAATTCATTTTAACTGGCATTGATCATAGAGTTGTAGGAAAGTTTTGTAGATACAGAATTAATGTGGGTGGTTTTGTGTTATTTTTCCGTCTTTGGGAAGATTTCATCCGCAATATTGTGACACATCATTTGTTTCAGCACGTTGTTGTGAGGTGTTTGGGAGAACATGGTTGGGTGAGTATCCGAAACGAGTTGTGTTATTTCATCTCACTTAAAGTTTTCGCATCAAAACTTCCCCCCTTTGCCCATTTCTCCCTTTGCCCATTTACCCCTTTGCCCATTTCTCCCTTTGCCCATTTCTCCCTTTGCCCATTTCTCCCTTTTCCCAGTTCTCCCTTTTCCCAGTTCTCCCTTTTCCCAGTTCTCCCATTCCCCTGTCCTCTTTTCCCTTTATCCCTTTTCCCCTTTGCCCATTTCTCCCTTTTCCCATTTCTCCCATTCCCCTGTCCTCTTTTCCCTTTATCCCTTTTCCCCTTTTCCCTTATCCACTTTACCCCTGTATCTCTTTTTCTTTGTCCTCTTTTCCCTTTATCCCTTTTCCCCTTTTCACATTTCTCCCTTTTCCCTTTTCTCCCTTTTCACATTTCTCCCTTTTCCCATTTCTCCCTTTTCCCAGTTCTCCCTTTTCCCATTTCTCCCATTCCCCTGTCCTCTTTTCCCTTTATCCCTTTTCCCCTTTGCCCATTTCTCCCTTTTCCCATTTCTCCCATTCCCCTGTCCTCTTTTCCCTTTATCCCTTTTCCCCTTTTCCCTTATCCACTTTACCCCTGTATCTCTTTTTCTTTGTCCTCTTTTCCCTTTATCCCTTTTCCCCTTATCCACTTCACCCCTGTATTTCTTTTCCTCTGTCCTCTTTTCCCTTTATCCACCTTACCCCTGTATGCCTTTCCCCCTGTACACGTTTCCCCCTGTCCTCTTTTCCCTTTACCCCTTTTCCCACTTTCCCCCTTATACCCTTCTCCCTTATCCAATTTACCCCTGTGCCCCTTTTCCCCTGTCCTCTTTTCCCTTTACCCCTTTTCACCTTTCCCCCTTATACCCTTTTGCCTTATCCAATTTACCCCTGTATCGCTTTCCCATTGTACCCCTTTCCCTGTAATCTTTTCCCTTTACCCCTTTACTTGACCTACCCTAGGCACATAGTTCATCCAGGGAGGAACAACACTGGCGACCGTGATGTTTGACCATCACTGCCCCTACCCAAACAAAGGCTGGTAACCCAGGGAAACAGCCTTGAGATTTGGTCACTGACGTCTCAGACTCAGAGCTGTTGGTCCTCTCTCCTGTGTTTCTGTCGGAACCGCTGGAAAAATGAAATGACATCATATGCTATATCATTTATTTTCACTGAGCTGTTTTGTGTGAAAAAAACTCTCCACCAAGTGATGTCGATATTGGGCATCCTGTTTGCAAGGTCACTGTTTTCATGGCTGTTAAGTGGCGGAGTGGATTAGACAAACCAGTTTTATGCTAGCTGGCTTTGTCCAATCTATATGTTTGTTATTTTTTGATCGGAATGGGAGTCATTTGGTCTCATTCGTATGAAGTCAACACGATTGAATGATGATGAAAAGATTTTGGAACCAACATTGATCCCCTTTGCATTTGTATTGTCAGTTTATCAATTTTGTGTTGATAATATTGTATCTGTTGTATGTTGTTCTTTGGATGAAACCGTCTATGTGTGGAAACTTTGACGTTTGGGAGTGATCCGGTAACAACAAATGGGAAGTCAGTCATGTGTAAGGGCCTTTGTTGGTGAACCATCCCATTAATGGAGATGAAAATCACTTGAAAAATGTAGAACCTAAAGGATGATATTTTGAGAAATGTCTTTGTTTTTTCCATTACGGGACTCAGCGGGGGCCAATTTTGTTTGGTTTTCTTCATGTTTCTTTTATATGCAGAACACATAAAGTCATACTGGTTTTGAAATGACCTATTTGGTTGAACTGAACACCCCTGATGTGTGTAGTATTCAGCACCGCCATTGTTTCGCTGTTTAAATTCGTTCAATACATTTTCGTGCTTCCAGTCTCTAAAAACCAAAACAAAGTCAATCCAAAGCAGCTGTCAACACAAAAAAGCAATTCTAATAACAGAATATGATAATGTTTGTCGCTGTAATCTCGTCCAGTCTCAGGATTTTTCAGAAGCGTGGGCTGTATTTGCAACAGATGTTTTGTTTTACATAATTTGAACATTGTTTAAAGCCCCTATTTTTTTCCAGATTTCAGTTTAAGTATTAAGCATGTGGTTGTTCTCATAGGCAAATACACATCTATTATAAAGCATGCTCTTTCCTTAGTAAATGTACCCCTGGCTGATGTGAAAATAGGTCATGTTGGCCTTTAGTGTTGCTAAATGTTATGTAATGGAAAAGACCACCATGAAACAATGCCCAATGTGATCATGTTCAAGAGTGAAAATGTCAAACACGTATTAGCTCTCTTGGGAAAAGTGAGATCTAATTAAACAGAGACACGTGTTTTTATACAAGGTCAGGGCCAAAAGCAAAGTGTTTGTGACCATTTCACCTAGACATTGATCTTTGGTTTGTAAATTGAATTCATGGGATATTCTGGTCTGGTTTTGCTTCCCTTGGACTAGAGTGGAAAATAAAATAGTGTTAACTAAATTTGGTAATTTAAAAAACTATTGGATTTGTATCATCTATTTGTTTAAGAATAAAAGCTTTAATCCCACAAGCTCGGTAAGGTCTAGAAAGAATATGACTTAATCACACTGAATGTGTCAAATGGAAAAAAATCATGAAATTCTCTTCAGATGTCTCAGCTCTCCTCTTTATGTGTGAGGTTGAGAATCTATCATTTCTTCATGTGTTGGCCACAGCGAGACTTTTCTCACACCCAGAGGAAACCTTCCATCTGCTACTTGTTTAAAGAAGCTCCTATTTAGTTAGCAGTCAAGTCCCCAAATGGGAGACATGTGGTGAGATAAAATCCTTTTGTGTGTGCTACTTTTTTCTATTAAATTAGCCTGTTTCTCCAGTAAGTGGAGACCTGACCTCTTTAAAAGTGTTTAAGAATTGTTTTAAGCTGTTATTTGGAGGTGACTTTGTTGCTAGAATAATATGTAATTTACTTTGAGATGGAGAGGATTTTTTAAGATGTAGAGAATAGCTCGCATCTGGAAGCATCTAATCGGACCAATGACACCTGTCAGCCAAACCAGGGACTTACACAAATTTGGTGCTCAAACATTTTATTTCATTGCTTCTTATGTAAATTTTGTTGTTTCTATAAAAGCATACAGTAAGCTAGGCTTGGATGTTTGACATGTGCGTCTCTCTTTTATGACATAACTGAGACAAATCCTTCTAAGAGTGTATCACATTTCGTATGATCCATATGGATATGTTTGGCAGAGAGAGGTGCACTATGTTTAGATCAGGCTAAGGTTTGTGGTGTCTAGGGGGGCTGGGACAGATTAAGTGAAGACAAACAGGGAACACAAAGTAACTCTTTTTCCATAGAACTCTACATTCGAATGCAGACTGGAATTGCTGCCTGTTAATAAACTGATCGTCAGAATTGTTGATCAGTCAGAATAAATTATTGATAACTGCTTTACAGAAGACATGATTCCCCCATATGTGCTCAATATCTTCAAGGGATAGTTCATCGAAAAATTACAATTCTGTCATATTTACTGACCCTCTTACCATTTTCAAACCTGTACGACTTACTTTCTTCTGCAAAACATAAAATAGTATATTTTGAAGAATGTTTGTTAACAAGCAGTGGGGGCACCTATTTACTTTTATTGTATGGACAATAAAAACCATGGCACGTGAATAATTGTAGTCACTGTTCGGTTACCAACATTCTTCAAACTATCTTCAATTGTGTTTTGTGATAGAAGTCACACAGGTTTGACATGACAAAAGAGTGAATAAATGATGAGAGAACTTTCCTTTTTGGGTAAGCTATCACTTAAATAGATCTCAAAATCTGCACTGTTAGTTCAGTAATGAATGTTCTGAGATAAGTTTGACATTTCACACCAAAGCTAAACTTTAAACTTTATTTGCGTTGATTTTTATTCTGGATTTAAAAAAATGTCTGTAGAACCTTATTCTTCTTATATATTCCATATTCTATGTATAAACTTCTTTACTCTATGTCAGCTGGCAGAGTTTGTTGGTAGTTAGATCAAGATCAAGGGTTGGATTCCCAGAACTCACGAATGGATTAAATGTACCTTGAATGCACTGTATGTCGCTTTAGATAAGAGCGTCTGCCAAATGCGTAACAGTGAAGAAAACACTGTGTTAAGTCTCTGTATATCGAAGTGACTCAAGTAAGTCTTAATCTGTTATGTCAGTGACTTAAAAGGATGTGACATTTTCAAGTTGTTGCCAAGGCCAGCTTGAGTCTTTACTGCAGACTGTAAAATAAGATTGGATTGCCGTCAGCTATATGCTGGAATCAATGGTGAGTAACTTTCTGTGTAGTAGAAGAGGTGGATAAAGGGAATGGGTTGTTGCAGATGAGTACACAAACACACAAACAGAGAGAAACATCTGCAGAAGGTTAAAATGCTGACTCAATGTTGATACACTTCATCTTGTCTGTACCTGTTAAAAGAGAATACATTAGTATGCAGTTTGCACATACTTTAAAAAAGAAAGTTTACTGTCTTAAGCCAAGGATGATAACTGAGGTGTAGCCTAAAAGTTTATGTATACAGAGTCTAATTAAATCATGATTTATGAGACCCAAACAGTCGGATGTATGTCTTTCTGGATGAAATCAGGAGAAAACTAGATATCTGTATTGTTAAACGGGTAAGAGCAATTGTAAAAACAACTAGAACCAAAAATGATTTTGCTTGTGTGATGCTTTGCAAACCATGTTTGATTGGAGGATAGTGGAAGGTTTCCTCAAAGGAGAGATTAGTCTAGTCTACCCTGTGTCTGGTTATGGTATTGGGTTGCGTACAGCTTTAGAAACCTCAACACTTCTCCTGCATGGCTATTTCGAGAGCTTCATCATGTCAAATTCAAATCCAAATCTAGAATCTGACCACATCGCTTGGCTAAACTATCATGCAGGTTGTTTGTTTGTTGCCATTTTTTAATTTTTGGTGTAGACCTTCTATTTTCTGGGGTATATATAATTAACTTCATTTCAACTCTCAGCCAAGAGAACATGCTGGTTATGAAAATGCCTGCTATTTATGTTCTTTATGCATCAGTCCAGTAATAACATTATAACATTAAACTAGTTGAATTATAACATTAAACTAGTCATGTTCGTCACTCTGCACATTATTCTAATACACATGGGCTAAAGCGACAAAATGAATTGGAGCATAAAAAGAGGTTGGATCCAGTGGATCTTTATATCCGACCCCAGGCTGTCACAGTCCATCATTTTTAAGCAGCATGTGTGAACGCGACGGTATATATTTAACCCAAGAGCGCTTAAGGGGGATCGTGGACGTATGTATGGATAAGAGGGAAACATGACAGACAGACACTATGACAAGGACAACCTTTGGGATTTCTCGAAAATATAATTTTGTTCATTAAATTGACAGAGAGAGAGAGAGAGTGAGACATCAAGCCTGTTTTTGGGAACTGTCATTGTAATTTGATCATTGGATTACTGATATGTTGGTTGCCATGGTGTCATCACGCACGATCGGGTTACCTTGCGTGTTCCCTTGATGCCGGCAATACAGCACCACTTTTCCTTCAAGAGTTTTCGTTTGTTTGTGACTCTTTTCTCATTGGAATGAATGGTATGGATCACTAGTACCTCGGCTTTGTTGTTTCATGCTCTGCTAACCATCTCATTCTCTTATTCCTTCACAGAGAGTAACTTACACATATCAGATGTGGATCCGACCAGAGTCCGTCTCTTGAATCTGCCACAGAAAAACCAGAGTCATGACAGAACGGGATGGGGGTTGTGATTTGTCTGTAACTCCGGGTAAGGTGTACATCGAGGTGGAGTATGACTACGAGTACAAGGCCAAAGACCGACTGATCTCCATTCGGCAGGGTGAATGCTATTTGCTTGTACGCAAAACCAACGAGGACTGGTGGCAGGTGCGTAGAGAAGAGGGCACGAAGGCTTTTTACGTGCCTGCACAGTACGTTCGCGAAGTCAGGCGAGCCCTTATGCCGCCACCCAAACCTCGCGCAAAACCCCCCAACGTCCTGGAGATCGGCCAGTGCAGGACATCAAGCGAAAACATCAACCCACGGGTACCCACGGAAAGGGCCAGTTTTGGACGACCGCCACCTTTAACAACGCCTTCCCCATTGCCAGGGCAACAGACCCCCCCTTTGCTTTTACGGGACACCAATCAGAACTCTGGGATGAAGAGTGTTGTTGCTGAGCTTACTTTGCTTAACAACAATAACCATCATAATTTTCACCATGGCAACCCCAAGTTGCCACATGGGCGGGCGGAATCTCCTCTAAGAGAGCAAGGCAAACTATCAGGCGGGTCGTCTGTGGACACTGATGGGAGCGTGTCACCAGGAGATGGACTTGAGAAGATGAGGAATGACTCAGAATCTGGAGATGAGCTCAGCAGCAGTTCTACTGAACACATACAGGTATGAACGAATAAACTTACTCATTCAAGTGAAGGGTCGAGACAACAAGAACACCTACAAGATCAAATTTAACCAAACCACATTGAGCCCTATTTACTCAAATTATTTTGACATAAAACACAATTTCTTCTTGTTACATAAAAGAAAGATCTTGGTTTTGAATGAGCACAGTCAAAAATGACAATTGTTATTTTTAGAAGAATTATCCTAGTGTCCTGTCAGATTTAATTGGACAAGTGTCTTCTCTTTTCCTTACAATCCTTTTTTCTAATTTCTCAGGGACATTATCATTTCGTTCCCCATATACATTTGCTGTTCATGATACCTGTTGGTCTTTTATAAATTAAATGCTTATCTATTCAAATTTATTGGATTGTTGTCTCATGGTGCATTTTGTAAATTTGGGGGCTTTAGTCTTTGTTGCTATACCCTCCTCCCCCATTTCTCTGAGCATTTGGGCTGAAAGAGGGTGCTGCTGGGGGAACAAAGGGGATTGTGGGAGACTAGAAAGTAGGTCATATCTGGCTAGATCATGTTGTTGCCCCCGTTTTGTGTGCCTGTGTGCATTTGAATGTACACAGGCATACAAATGAATGAAGTGGAGAGATTATTGTCGGAATTTGTGTAGGCTGAGTTTTAAAGCCAATGTGGAACATCACAATAAGTTGTTCATCTCTGAATTTGTTTAGCAAAAAAGCAAGTGATGAATGTTCAAAAATGTCAAAATAATTTCTAACCACTTTTCAATAACTTGTAAAAAAATATTTTTTGATGCTTTAAGCTTTACTTCCAACATATACGTACATGTGCTCAAAAAGGACATAGAAGAAGATGGGCTTTTGAGGGATTTGTCATGTCAGGCTTTGTCTCATAGGGTTAGCTGCTAATACTTAATCCTGTGGTTACTTAATCAGCCCTGTGACACCGGCAAAAGAGCTTTATTATTATTCTGTAGTATTACAAACAATATTTGCTTCCCAACTTCATAATGTTCAAGAAGTATAAAGCAGTCCTTTCAAAAAGTGACTCTTCCTTTTAGGCCACGATAACTTTCTTTGTCCTGCCTCCCTCTCGCTCAATTTTAAATGGACGGCTCCTAAAGATTTGAAGCCCAAATCCGTTTCTCTCAGCACTCCACCCTAGTGGGCCTAAGGACAGATTGAGAACCCCCCGATTTCTTGCTTTTCTAATGCTCTGTCTTTATCTTCACCTCCTGAATCAGACGCACGCACGCACGCACGCACGCACGCACGCACGCACGCACGCACGCACGCACGCACACACACACACACACACACACACACTTTCCTACTTTTTTGCCATTATACTTCTGTTTAGTCATTCCTTATTAAATTCTTCATCCTTTTTATGATGTTCGCATAGTTATAATAATAGTTAAAAATAATATTAAGCCATCAGAGCCACGCAGGCATGTTTGACCAAGGGTTAGTGACTTGTCATCTGTAATAAAAGATTATGAATAGCTCTTCTCTGTTACAGAACATTGGCATTTATTCTGATAGGCAGCTGCACGAAATTAAATTCAGCCCCCTCAGTGGGGTGTTTTCTGTCGAGTTAACACTCATTGTCTGCGGTCTGGATACTTACTCCAGCTTCTTTCATGGATTTGCCTGTTTTTGGTCATTTGTCTCTGAGATTGCGAGCGTGTGTAGACGTGATGTCACAGATTATTTGTAATTAGATTTGATCTTCTGTCTGTAGATTTATGCAATAGAAGGATTTGGTTGATGACATGTTGCTATTGTGGCATAAAATATAATGCCCCTTGTTGCCCCTATTCTACAATGCAGATGTTTTTGTGGTTTCTCGGAGCATGCACACTGACTTGCACCTGTAGTAGAATGTCATTGTAATTTCATTTTATATGCATTAAGTCATTTTTCTTGTGTGTCAAACTATTGTGTTTGGTTGAATTTGTGTGTTCTGCTTCAGTCCTGTATATCCTTAGATGCTTTAACATTATAGGAGGCCCCGAACATTCTTGTCATTCCTGTCCCAGTACACACACAACCGGGTTCTGTGAGCTAACCCAATAAAGACTGCCAGTCGTGATAGGGCGAAAAACCAAATCTAATATTTACTCTAGTATCAAAGATCTCTCTCTGTCTATCTCTCCTGCTGTCACTTGTTGTTCGAGTCCAAATATGGACTTTTGACTGAAAGCCTGTGGATGTTTGGTATAACTAATGTTTGTGTGTGCAAATGTTTTGAATGGAGTGGATAGGGATGGGTCCGTACTTTTGCATGCTGTCAGGGCATTTTTCTCACTCTTTTTTATGTCTCGATGATTCGATCTCTCTGTTGTCTCTATGATGAGCACAGCTAAGAGTTGTTGGGGGTAAGTTTTGTCTCTCTCTCAAACGCTTTTTTTTTTGTGGTTGTCAAAATAGAGACATAGCTAATTAATCATGGCAGATTCTATTTCCAAAATGTATATCTTAACTTTTTAAAGTTTTAAATGTATATTTCAACCCAACATGAAAAATCTGTTGTCATTTATTTACCATTTGACTTTTTTTCAAGCAGAACTAAAGAGAAGATATTGTTAATAATGTGTGTAAATGAACCTTTGGTCCCTATCGACTTGCATTAGTTTTGTAGGCTTTTTTGTTACAAACATTTTTCAAAATATCATTGTTTGTCTTTTTCAACATAGTTGGAATTTTGTGATAAATATAGGATACTTAAAAAAATTATGAGAACACTTTTGAGGATGTTCAAAGAATATTTTATCCAAATTGTTGTTTTTAGATGCAGGTAGTATTTTATATACTGGATACAATTGACTTTCTTTTTACATCTGTTTTACAATAGTTCTACAACTATGAGAATGTATGGTTTGATATTTCACGATATAAATGTGAAAGGTGTTTGATAGATATTATGGAATTTTAGTTGACAGCAGATTTTTTCTTTCCTAGTGCACACAAGAAATAAATGGAATGCCTTAAATTGTTGCTTTCTTGTTAACCAAGTAATTAAATAGACAACGATTTGGGGTCTGTGTAGCCTTCAGATGTTGCTGAGCTGGAAAAAGAAAGTCTTGTAAGATGCATTGCGTTTTGTGATACAGTATTTCATTCGCTATGCAACTGTATAATGTGCATTTTGCATACTACTCATTTGTGTTTTGTTCTGAAATATTTTATTAAATAAATAGAAAGTGCCTTCCATCTGTGCCGTTCTCATCAGCTCATAATGACATAATATTTCCAGCATTACACTTTTTCGTCTCCACCTCCTGTTAAGGTTTTTCCCATACAGAACAGCTGCTAAAATATACACCCTTAACATTTTGCTGTGGAAAAGTCCAAAATATAAATCTGACTAAATTGTGTTAACACGACTTACATCATTTGTGGGACTTTATCAGAGCAGCGACCCTAGAACAAGCGCTTTTATGAGAGAGAACATTCTGTCCCTCTGATTACATTAGGGACAATAGTGAACCAAAAAGTGTAGAAGGATCCTGAGCAGTCTACGGTAATCAACTAAACCTCACAAATCTGTGAACACACACACACACACACACACACACACACACACACACACACACACACACACACACACACACACACACACACACACACACACACACACACACACACACACACACACACACACACACACACACACACACACACACACACACACAATGCTGAGCAAACATATCCATGTGTTTTGTACTCTCTTTGGGATTCACTTTCCAGTAAGTGTCACACGTGCTTAAAACTAGTCTAAATATATCGGTTGTCAACATCTCAGTGTGTTGAAAAAGGATCGGAAGTACAAGGCCACAGGCCTGCTGTCCTTGCTCTTGATTGGCTGATCACCAACCCCTCCTTTCTGCTCCTCGTGAATTCATTAATATATAGATGTCAGTGTAGGGATGGAGGACTCTGTGGAGTGTGCCCAGCTGCAGTTGAAAGGCCATTTTTATGTTTGGTGTATCTCAAAAGCATGGATGATTGACATTTGTTGATGTTTTTGACAAACCTATGAATATTAGTCAGGTGAATCTCATTAAACCTGATGTTATTTCACTGCAAATCATGATTTTAGTATTTGAAAAAAAGATTATTTACTGTATTGCTAATAGTTTATGCACAGTGACAGTTTGACAAAGGCGTTGAAATGTGCGCTAGACATGTGTTTGTGACCGCTTGGAGGTGTTTGGTTGTGTTTACACAGCTGAAAATGACAACATGAGTTTTGTATATGGTCACATTTGGTCTGTGTTATTTATGTGTGTACATTCTGTAATGATCTTTAACTTGCACACAAACGCAGACTCTCTCTTTGACTGTTGTGCCGAAGGATACAGGAAGCGTATCTAGTGTTAGACTTTTGTCTGAAGAACTTCCTCTAACCCTCAGTTTGCACTTTCAGTATTATAGCATGTGTTTATTTGGGCTTCTATGTGCAAGAGAAAACTTTGGCCACGCGCTTCCCTAAATACATCTTGGGCAAGATTAGAATTGAGATTTCAATTGTCTGTCAGATTCCAAACCTCATTTTACATTTCCTTTGTGTGTTAGTACCTGTTAACAATGTAAAATTACAACTTCCAAAGTTTACAATAAAGCAAGTAACCCCCTGTGACAGAAATCACATGTCTGTGACTACAGTAAACGGCTTAATTTTGTCAGTCACCCGTGTTTATTGGTTGTCTTAAAGTGTCGGTCTGTTTGATGCAAGGTACCAACTGTTAAACCGGAACTTGGGGTCACAGCCAACCCTAAAGACCACTTCTAAAATAAGTGCAATCATCATTGAGTCAATAATCATGTCAAAGAAAGTGACAGTTTGGGGTAATACAAAATGCTCCCCCAGTAATCCTGAGAAAATCAGCTCATGTCACCCTTTGATTAACACACAGACTGGTTTGGAGATCCCTGTAAAAAGAACACTACTACTGCGTATCAAATGGTCCATGTTCTTAAATCTAACTTTAGATTCACTTGGTGCTTGTTTTCAGGTTTTAACCAGTTAAACTGAACCAGTTTTCACAATTTAGGTCTGAATGAGATCATCTGCCACAGGTTTAGACATTATTCTACACTTGCTGCCACCTTCCACCAAACAACCAACAGTACCCCCCCCCACCCCATTTAAAAGCCTCTTATTGGACCTTCATACAAAAGAGGGGGTTGGGATGGATAAAAAGAAGAGGATAAGGGGTGTGGGACAAACACACACACACACACACACACACACACACACACACACACACACGCGCACTCATGTTTTATATATTAGAGGGGTCTTTTTGTACACTTGGATAGCTTGACACCAAGAATATTATATTAAATCTCATCTGATGCTACCTAAAACCTACACAAAATTGACATGACAAGTCCAGTATGCTATAAGTTTAAGCCCTGTTCAGTTTGGTCCCTGTCAGGTGCCTGGCCAAAAACCAAGATTTTTTATGTTGCTCATGGAGAGGTTCATAATATCGCTTTCTTCTTCTTCTGTGCACTGAGTGATGCATTGCTATCTGCTTGTGCCACTGAAAAGAAAGGGAAGGGTGTATGTGCCCAAAAGTGCAGCATTATACTGGCACAAAGAGGGTCTAAAGAAGCAAAGCAAACACTATTAGAGCTGCCTGGGTTTGGGTCTGTCCCTCTTACAACAGCATATTTACTTCATTAGAATTGCTTAGAGGACATCATGATATTGAGAAATATTATTGATTCCAAGATAAGCAACCACATTTTTAGTAAAAAAATGTTTGGGTTTTTTTCCGAAAAAATATAGATGATCTGGAACATTCCTAATGGTTGACAACTTCTAAAAGAGACTCTGCATGTAGTTTCTCTCTTCTCCATTATGCCTCAGAATTTCATGCTGTGTCATTGTCATTGCCCTGCGTTTTTTAATCCAAGCCCATAAACATGCCAGGGACAGAAAGCTCCTTCATTGGCTTTGAAAGTTCTAGAATCACCCGTAGAAGCATCAGTTTAACCTAAATAAAACCTTTGCTCCGTCTCGGAACCGTAGGCCACTGTAGGAGCCATGCCGTCATTATTGAATGACATACAGAGAGCGTCTCCTTCCAAAGTACTGAATGACTGACAAAAGCCACATTATCAGAGATTTGACAGGGGTCTTCATGCCTCTTTACCATTCAGTAACAACTAAAGTACTCCCATCTAATCTGTCAGCCGTGAGGCAGGAGAAAGACAACGTCAGAAGAATTTGCTGCATGATGTGTGGGTGGGAGAAAGAAGAAAAAGAGGTTGTTCTGGAACTCTGGTCATGGAAATCACACAAGGAAAAACATGTAGACAAATACCTTGCCATATGAGAGATACTGGAGGTGGCTATGATTTAGGATGTGCAACATGTTGACTGTGCAAAGTCCCTTCTGTTAACCACGCATTAAAATGAATTTGCAGATAATGCATACTATTACATACTATTATATTACTAGTATTATGGGCAGTGTTTGTCCACGTTTAGACCCTCGAAGACTCTCTGGTGTTTTTAGCAGGATGGCACTTCAAAAAGACTGGATGGTAAATCCCAATGTAGAGGAAACATAAGTGACATGAAAGCGAATACAGAAGCTTTTAGCCTGCTTTCACTCTCTCTCTCATCCTCTGATAATTGAATTTTCAGGTTCATGGTGGAGATTCTGGTGCTCTGCAAGAAATGCGTATTATGTGTCTGTTCCAAATCCGGTGTGCTGGAGAGCGCTGTCACATCCAAATGTCCTCTGACCCGCCATTTCCCCACTATCTCTTTCACGCTCTCTCTTTGTTTTTGCTCTCATGCTTTTTACAGAGATGTTATAAGAACTCTTTAAATGTATTTCAGTCATTAAACACTCATTGTTTACTTGAGCAGTCGTCTCTTACCTGCACCCCAGACATTGCTTCTATTGAACTTCATTTCCTGTCATTGTTTGCCATTTGGTTCCACTTATTGGTAGTGTTTCCTCTCTGTCTGTCACCGAAGTGACTGTCTCTGCACTTTGTAACCTTTTGCAAGCTTCACGTATTCTGATGCTTTTGTTATCTGCATTTCAAAAGCATTTTCTTAACATTGCAATAACTGCACGATGTACATTTATGTCTATTCATGTATTTCGGCACATTGGCATTTTTGTTTTAATCAGTCAGTGGCTTCCACACGAATAATTGGGATTAATTGCATCAAGACTTTGTGTTAACATAATATTTTTCATATTATTGTGACGGTAATGTTTCTGGGGTTTTCTTATAAATAAACACTTTAAAAAATCTAGCTTATGGAATTCCCAGGTTAAAGTGAGAAATACACAGCCGGTGGGGACTTTTCCCTGTGGATTCGATTGGCCGTCTCATTCGATTGGCGATTTCCGGGACAGGTTAATGCAAGTTTATCAAGAACTGCACTGCGCTATGAGGGTCACCTTGAGAGAAAGTGTGGAGTGAGAGGATGCAGAGAAGGATACAAGCTCTTAAAATTTTGAGCTTTAAGTTGGATGTAATGGGCTCTTATCATTCTGATACACTTGTTAACACTTAGAGGTTAAATAGATAGCTACCCCAAAAATAAACATTACTTATACACCCTTGTCATTTCAAATCTGTCCAATTGACTGATTTCTGCAGTAGACAAAAGGAGATATTTTGAAGAAAGGTAACTGAAGAATCCTGGCCACTGTTGGCTTACATCATATGGACATTCTTAAAAAAAACCTTTTATTTATATCCAAAAAAATTTGATCACTTGAGGTTAAAATAATGATTTTGAGTCGTGTGTAAAGTTGTGAAGTTATGTGACTCAAAATAGACGTTTACTTCTAAACAAATGTCTATGGAATGCACATTAGCAGGACGAGTCTGGAAAATCAATCTTTTATGATGGAAATAAAATGGCCAAATTAATGATACATTTGGCTGCCGATGTAGGATTTTTGCCTCCTTTGGTATTCCTATTTCATTCTCAAGTATAACCAGAGAGTCTGCTGTTCTGCAGTATGCATTATTCAAAGTGTAGGGTGGCAAGTAGGCGTGATGTATTGGGTATTAGAGGAGACATAGCCGTATAACTATTATCAGCAGAAGTCTTATGGTGCATAGCTTGAACCGCCACTGATCAATCACAACATGCTCTTATGTTTAAAGCCCTGCCTAGCAACTCTGTGATTGGCCAATGAAATGTGTCCAGACTGCTGACTCATTAAACACGATACATCACTTCATCGACATTACTTTCTCACATACACGCTCACTGAATTAGCAGAAATTTACTTTGATACTGATATTGCGCTAAGCTGGAGATTGTTTTGGAAGCAGAATTGCCGCAAAGCAACCAGCAGTACAAAGATTTGGCAACCTCCCACAATTGAATCGCTCTCAGTGTCCACCTCATTCGCACCTACAGGACCTTTGTGGACGGAAATCGCAACCATACTTTTTTCAGAGCGTGTGAACTGCATCTTCATTGACCTCTAGTGTCATGACCTCTGACCTGAGTGAACTGAATGCAGACCTTGAGGGTACCAGGCCACTCATCCGGCTTTTGCTCAGCCGTTGCTTTGCTCTGTCTCTATTTTGCTCATTCGATGATGGGTAAAGCAGTGTCCTAAAGCCTGCTGCTAAATTTAAGTTGTTAAGAGGCCTCAGTTTGCTTCAGGACAGAAAGCCTTATGTGTCCTGTTTCAGATCTATATATATTGAATGCCCCATAAGGTAAGTATACTGTCAAAAAAATTCATTAATTTAAAGGCTTTGAAGTTAAGTAAATATAATGCTTACATTTTGTGTATATGTAAGTAAAAATAGTAATAATAATTATATTAATATGTACAACAAATATCCATGCATATTGCAAATAAATATTTGTTTAATTCATACTTATCATTACATACACATACGAAAAATTTTTATATTTTAGAAGAATTAACTGTTGGATTTTACTCAGTTATGACTCTGCCATATAAAATATTTTTTAAGTACCTTTATCTGTGTTCTAATATTTCACGCCAAGGAAGCTTTGTACTTTTATTTTTGTTTAGTGATATCATGCATAACTTGACCTTCAAGAGATGATGTGAATGAGGATGTGTAGGAGAGAATGATGATGTCAGTTGTTTTTTTGAGGAGGACTGGGGTTGTATTGGCAGCTAGGCGAGCACAGGTTGCGTCATTGTGGCCGCTTACATCATTTTGCTGATTAGCCCATGTCATTCCTACAAGTGTCCTCACATACACGCTTTGTTCTGTCAGTACACGGACTCTGTTGGCATTGTGAGAAGACACATTGTTCTTTGGCTATTTCTGCAGCTAAAGGTCTTCTCCGGGGCAGGCATGGGTGTCCTTCACCAAACATATGGCATCATATTGGTTCAATGACTTCTATAGATTTGCATAATTGGAATTCCCTTCACACAAGCCCTATGTGTCATATCTTCTTTTCATTAACAAAATTTTTGATAGTTTCCTAACATTTCCAGAACACTTGAATATTTCCAAAATCCTCCTTTTAATCCCTGCCTGTGTTGAGAAATCTCTTCTGTCTCGACTAAATCGCCCCTGTCTGTGTATCTTTCTGTTCCTCTTTGTTGAGTCATTGTGTGCTGTTCTGAGGGCAACGTTCCTGAATAGCTATTGTGCTGTCTGTACCAAGAACCACCATCCCCTTCAGTCTACATGGCAGACGTTCGGCGAGCATCTAGGACATTTTTTAACCCTGCTGTGCTTGTGTGTACTAGTGTCATGAACCGACACCAGGGAAACACACAAAGAAATTTAACACAATGAACCAACACGACAAGTGCTGAATCAGAATCTTGACATCTTTGTTAACAAGTTACATTCTAACTGTGATTGTTTCAGAAAAAACGGTTGTGATGTATTGTATTGAATATGGTTAAGACTAACAAGTGATCACATCATTGCATATTATTTTAATGTTGTGATTGTGTTTGTCTGATGCTTGTGTTCGACCTGAAACTAATTTGATTCACCTTGACAAGATTAGGTGATTCAGTTTCCGTTCAGATCAATTAACTTTTTGATGTGTTTCAGGGACAAAGGAATAAAGTCAAATATCTTTGAACTGATGGGATAAAATAATTCTTTATGTTAAGAGAGACCAGAAAAAATTAGTTAAGTTATGTTAAGAGGGACTCTTTAATCAAGAAAAGGGTTGGATGGGAAAAAAGAATCTGTTCATGATTTGTAATTAATGTGTTTTAGAGGAATTAGACAGATTATACGTGTGTTGGTTAGCAGTAACCTCACATGTGATATTTCATGTATAAACTGACATTTTGAAGAATGTTGGGAACTGGCACCCATTCGCTTGCGTTCACTTTATATTCGTACATTAGAAGTGAATAGATGCCACTGTTATTTGGCTATTCATTATTAAGTTTCTTAAAAATATCTTATTTTGAGTTTTGATTCATTGCTGTTTTGTGTGTGTGTATCTCTGTTTCTTCATTTATTCTGAAAAGAAACCAACCTAAGCCCCATAAAGACCCCTCCAGGTTATGTCAGGGCATCATCTATCTCTGTCTGTTGAGCTTCGGTAATATTGACCGGTTTAAGTACCCTTTACATAATAAAGAAATCCTATACGTTATCAAGAAATTTATTTTTGCATTTGTTTGGCATTAGACATTAAGCAGCAACTCAAATTGACACTGTCTTTTATTCTTTATTTCTTTTTCCATCCCAGGCATAATCACTTTTTAATGTTTAAATGACATCATCGAGGCATAAGGCTTAGGGTAGTGACCATACTGCTGCCAACTCGACCTGCTAAGATTCTTGAAATATAGCCTGTTAACCCACGGCCTGTGATTTTATCGAGAGAAAATGGTTTAGCATAAGCAAATGAAAGATTTTGTCATTAGTCAAGGAGCTTTGCTTCTCAAGGGGTGTCTGTATGGGGTGGGTGTGTAGGATGAACATGAATCATTATATTGTGCTGGGTGGTTCTAATACAACTTCCCCTCAAAAATTGATCAGATCAAAAATTGCGATACTTTGTCTACTTTAAAGTATAATCTCAGAGAATTGACAGCCGTGTTGGATACATGTTGCTAATGTTACTGCTTGCCATGCTATAGTCATAGTAAACATAGTAAAGCTACCACACATCTTTAAAGAACTGATCAAAAAAAAGATGCACTTTAATATTTCACACAAATGTCATTTTATTACAAACCACGAGCAGTGTTAATTTTTATTATTAAAGTTTTTATTGTGCAGAAAAACAATGAAAAAAGGTATACAAAAGCTGAAGAAAGAAGAAACTGAATTGAATGTCCTTAAGACATTTTATGGTATGTTAATGCTATACATCCCATCTGTGAGAATTAAGGTATGAAGGTCACAGGCTGAAGATCTTTCGGTCAATCGGGATTAGTCATTTGCAACATTTTGCATCTGCAATATTCGGCAGTTTGGAAGAAACTGTGATTTTTTTTTAAACCCTATGTGGATGTGTATTGTGAGAGATGCTTACTTAGATGTAGCAGAGGGTGTAAATTGCAATTAAGCTTGTTCTAGAGTAGTTGTTTAGAGAGAGAGAGGGAGAGAGGGAGAGAGGGGGAGAGAGGGAGAGAGGGAGAGAGAGAAAGGGGGAGGGAGAGAGAGGGAGAGAGAGAGAAAGAGAGAGAAAGAGAGAGAAAGAGGGGGGGATAAAGAGAGAGGGTGATAGAGAGGGAAAGAGCGGTGGGAGAAAGAGGTGGGAGAAAGAAAGAAAGAAAGAGAAAGAAAGAGAAAGAAAGAAAGAAAGAAAGAAAGAGAAAGAAAAAAGGAAAACTCTTTGTCACCCTTAGCACAACTGTAAGAGAATAAATAGAAAATTATCTAAATGTATTGGTCCAGGTAAAAAAACATCATTTTCTTAAAACCATTATTAACAATTAACCATTTAGTTATTAATTCAGTTTACATTTTAAGAACATTTTTGTACTTCAGGGTTGAAAACATATTGAGTACACAAACCAAATCAAAGCACACTCACATGAAATAGTTTCAGGCAAGGAAATGTTGGGACAGCATGTTGCTCAGTAGGAGCCCGACATTACTGAATTATTAATACACGTTATTGGAGAGATGAGGAGCACCAATCAGAACAGAGGGATTTGCATGCCAACGCAGTCTACCATAGCGGATTTTGGACTACCATGAAAGCACAATGCCCTCAGGCTTTACAAACAAAATACACACTCCTACACATTCATGATTCAATTACTTTTCACTTTGGCACACATTCACTACTACATAAATTGATTTATTATTTTCAAAGTTGTTTTAATCCCACAAACATGCTGTCTATACTGAGATTTTATATTCTCATCAAGTTTGCTTTGAAATGTCAAGCTAAGCGATCAGCACGGGAGGAGATGTTGGTCTGTTTGTTTTGTGTAAAGGTTAATTGGTTGTTTCTCTGTCAGAGTTGGAGCGTTGCTGAGCTCATTGGGGCGTGAAATGGATCTCAAATTCCCTATAAACTTCGCTTTCTACCTCCCACTAAACACAAACCTTTCTTAAACATATGTGTGTTTGTGCTTGTTTGGTTTTGGTCTCATATCGTAGATGGAGAGACCTCATGTTTGGTTTAGTTGATATGTGGCTCCAGGGGTTCCCGTGTGTCTGCCTCTCCATGGGTCTGCATATGTCACAGATGTGCTAATGTGTGCCTGAGTGGATGCTTCCTGACGAAGAGCATTCAGCTGGAAATGTAGGTTAAGCTGGTCATCCATACTTAGTCCATTAGGAAAACAACGAGGTCTGGAGAAAAGAAAGAGGAGGGTCATCAGAAGATAGAAAAAAAGAAATACAATGGATTCCGTTTATGTTCAAATGAACATAATCAAAAGATTTGCAATGTACATTGTATAAACACATCTTGAAGGTCACAGTTTGGTGGTATCTCTTACAGGTTCTCTCTCTCTTATTTCCATGCTCTCTCGCTCTCAGCATCCTGACTCACACTTGTGCTGTTATGCAACCATTTTAAGAGTATGTCACAGCTTGTCACAGTATGTCACATTGGCTTTCAAATAAACGTGTTCTTTCCTAGTCTTAAAGAATAAGATATAATCTAATCTACTGTGGGGTTTAGTAAAAAGCACAATAATGAACAGTTACATAAACTTTAATTACATTTTTAAAAACATTTAACAGATTTGAATTGGAAAATATTAAAGTAAGTAGTAAAACTCCAACAGGTAATAATATATTCATTTGTTTATATACTAAAAATATATTTATTTAACAAATATAAATATTTGTAATATATTCAATAGTTTTGGTAAATTATAATATAAATATTTGAGTAAATCATATTTACTTAATGTTTTTAATTACAGGATGGTATATGTGAATATATTTTCAGGTAAATATTTACATTTACATAAACCAATATTGTTATATGATAAGTAGCCATGCCATTGGCAGGGTAATACGTTATCCCTTTTAATCCCCTCCACGCACACTGGCTTTACAAATGGTGAATATACAGTAAGATCCTCACTGAGAGTCCCAATGTACAATGGAAGATGTGTGTGTGTGTTTTGTTTTTCTGTTCTTGTTCCTTAAACACAAACACTTGACTGTTATGATATGAGGTGTATAGGAGGGAAAGGAATGCTGGTTGCCATGTTGCACATAATCCCTTCTTTCAGCTATTCATTGAATATGTCGTTTCAGTTGTCTAATGTTGACCCCTGGTGGATGACCTAAAGGATTGAATGACTCAAAGGGAAGAGTGATGGTGTTGTTTTGCATTTTAAATGCAGGTACAGGCCTTTTTTTATAAGCAAGCCCTTGTTGTCTGGCTTTAATAAGTGTGTAAACCTTTGTGGGATATTTTGGCACTTTCACAACAATCATCTCATTGTTCGAATGGTCTGACTCTTGTCAACTTCAAATCATCAAATGACATTTTGCGACAGGATCAGCTGAGGATGGGTTGATTCTTATTTGCGTGGGGTGTTTCCTTTAGGATGTGCTTAACAGATTTCCATGTGGTCGAGAGTGGATTTGAATATGTTCTTTTTGGTTGATGTCTGTGCTTTCTTGTTACAATATATAAAATTGACTTGGGATTTCTGTTTGGGCCAGTTTTGGGTCTTTGCTTTACTTTTATAAAGATGGAGAGTTTAGTGATGTTGACCGTTTGTACTGGTGTATACGGAATGTGTGGGTGAGACAGACAGCATCAGAGAGACAGATATGCAAATGAAGTTGAAATGTGCATGCAGACACAGAGCCGAAGAGTTTTGAGCCTTTCCATTAGACTGAAGAGCACCAGAGAGTTAAAGATTCAGCAGAGTTCCTGTAAGAAGGTGAAAACATTTTAATAACCTTTTTTATAGTTAAATAATAGTTTTACAAATCTTACTTTTCAGTGACCATAACTTGTATCATCCTGATTTCATAATGGATGTATTTTGCTATAATGAGAAAGAGACTATTCCTGCAAATAAATAAATCATATATAAAGTAAAGTTAAAATATTTAATAATGTAGGGTAATGTATTTCACTTAAAGTAGTGAACTTTCGGATTCTACATCAGAACATTTACCCCAAACTGTGCAGTCACTAATAATATGTTGGAAATATGTTATCTTGAAGAGTTGTATTATTTCAGTTTCGTCAAAAGGTCAACATGTTTTGATGACCGGATGGATCAGTGAATTAGTCAGCTGTCCATTGTTCACGGTCTTCCTAAAACAATTGGTAGGTCAACCGTATGTTGTGTATTTATTTACAGTTCTGTTCATTTTTAAAGTTCATTTTTTCACATTGTAGTTTTTTATTGTATTTTTAAGGTGTGCCGTTGTTCATGTAAGGTGTTTGTTACTGTAAGTCTCAGGTGAAAGAATAGCATCTATTTCTGTACTTCCTGCATAAATGCTCGGTTCACCTCTGGTTTGTGTGCTAGTTTCTATTGTTTTTTATGTTTTCATAATGGTGCAGTTCACAGCAAGTTACAAGAATAAAATCAGACCATATTGAGACTATAATAGAAATTCAAACTGCTAATTCATACAGCTATTTATTGACTTAACCGTATTTTCGTTCTCATAAAGTAGTGGTTGGTTAATGTGCTTGCATTTGTTTATTTAGCAGAGAGTAATATTCAAAGCAGCTGATAAGATATTATAAAGTCTCTCAGATTTCTTTCAATCTCTTTGTTTGAATGACATTACATTTAAGAGTTGACTTTGACCTCTTCATTTTGATTGGTCCATCTGGTCCGTGTCTGTGTATTTTCTGGAAAACTTCCCCAAAAATGCTCAATCTTTATTTTCATTTAATAACATCTTTATGCTTTCTGCTCATGTTCAACATGAGTTGTTTAAATTGACCGTGTGAGAGAGCCTAGCCACCTGTCAGCCATGAACACAATAAAATAACTGGCTTATATGACTCTTGGATTTCAATTTGGAGATTTTTACTGCTTGGCATAAGCGTTCACGGTTTTATAAATGCTTTTATTTCATTTGGCGTTTTTGCTTTGAAAAACATTTCCATTGATCTTTTGATAATTTTCTATCCATGCTAATAAATTAAATGTTAGTTTATGCAGAATTTGAATATTTTTGTGGTAATAAAATGTACATTCTTTATCTTTTAGAAACGATTGCATATAACTGATATTTTTACATTTATGCTTTCAGCAGTACTCTTTTTTTAGTTTTTTACAGTCTTTAACTTGTCATGACCTGGGCATTGCTGTTCCCACCTACAGTATATTTCTTTCAACCCCAGGGCATATCTCCCACTGGACAGTGCCGATCAGAATCCCCCGTCTACACCAACCTCCAAGAACTGAAGATCTCTCAATCCTCTCTTCCACCTTTACCCTCATCCTCCCCACTGCATATCCTGGGTGACTGGGAGACGCACAAAGACACGAGTGGAAGAAACTTTTATTATAACCGCATGACCCAGGAGAGGACCTGGAAACCGCCCCGTTCACGAGACAACGGGGTCAGCCGTGGGGACACATCCAACTCTGGGGACATGGAGGTAATGTAATGTATAACACAGTATGAAAGGATCTTTGTGTGTGTATTTCATATTTAGTATATGATAAAATGTCCTTTTTCTTTAATTGAATTCGGACCTATTCATTGATGTAATGACATTTAAAAAACTTCTGCTAGTGCCCACCCCTAGTTTGTTTAGTTCTTAGAGACACACCAATGGAAAACAAAGCATTTACTGTATTCATCTGCACATCCGGTAAACGTGACATGTTGATAGTGATAAAATGAAAGATGATAGCAAACCGTGTCCATTACCTTTTACAGATCTCCTGCTATTTGGTCATGTCTCAAACCGAACAGCCTTGTCATATTATGACATTTTATTTGATGTTGTGGGTTCTTTATTGTTATGTTTTTATGTTAAAAGTTTGTTAGTAAAACCTTACAATTCATCAGATACACACAATCAGTATATGTCAAAAGTATAATGTCAAAAACGCACTGAAGTATATACAATTATTATAATTATAATGGATAGTAATAATAATTATATTGAGACAGCCATGTATAATGTTTTCGAATTAATATTGGGCATTTCGATTAGTTCTTTAGCTGATTTTGACTTGTGCTTCTGTGAATGTGCGTGCCCACATGCTTGTCCATGTGAAAGTTTGAACTAGGCCAGAGTTGAAGTAGGTCTTCAATCTATATTTAAGCCTTTACAGATGAGTGACCCGACTTGAAACAGGACTGAACAAAACACTCATGTTATGTCTTAGGTTGTTCTCTACATCTTTAGAAAAGTTTATATAGAGCAAATGTGTTGGAGAATTAAAGATTCAACCCCATTTCTAAATTTATTTAGGACACCCAGATGTAAAGTTTAGAGCAAAGTTTCATTTTTTCTGTTGTGCAGAGCTGCCATCTAATGGTGAAGTGCATAATTGTGATCATAGTTAAAGGAACTGTACCATGTACCATGTAATAAAACCGTCAAAACTGTAAAGCTATGATTTTCTAGACCTATAAGATTAGGAACTACATTCCCATTCCGCGTAAATGAATTTTCCTGCCGTGACATGGCCAAAGAAGGTGCAGTAATATCCAACAGCGCCTGATGGTGGAAGTTACCTTACTAGGAACTAATTTCAGACAAAGTGTGATATTACTTTTAAACAGGACAAATATCAAAACACTTTTTGAACACAATGCTATTGCTCTCATAGGATTCAATGGCCTACACTAAGATATGCTAAAAAGGGATTTTGCCAGAACAGGAGAATAGCTGAATGGATTTCAAAACTGTTAAACTCAACCTTTTAACTCCGTGGGAGTTGGAGAATGAGCCTTTTAAAAAAAGTGGAGTATTCCTTTAAGAAGACACATTGCTTACTGCAACTTTAGAATAAATATTAACTATGTAATATAAAAGATAATATATTTTAATTTTAGTTCATTGGGTGGTAATAACTCTTTAAGAGTTGATTTACTTTTCTGTAGCTCAGTGGTTAATGCCCCATAGGTCACTTTGGATAAAAGCGTCTGCCAAACAAAAAACTGTAAATGTAGTTTCGTTAATAGCTAGATCCATTTATTTTGCAACATCAGGACATTGTTTTTTTCCATAACGTCAGGTTCTTTTTCTCTCACTATATTCTTCAGCATTTATCATCTGAGGAGAACTGTCCTAGCACTCACTCCAGTCAGTCAGACAGTCAGTACGGATCGCCTCCAAGAGGCTGGTCGGAGGAACTAGATGAACACGGCCACACACTCTACGTTTCTGAATACACAAATGAGAAGGTACTGGGCAAAGCTATAGAAACACAATTTTTTTAAGGATGTGTAAATGCATTTATAGTTTAACTTATTTCTTATTGTGTTTGTAAGTGGATTAAACATGTGGATGAACAGGGCAGGCCGTACTACTACAGCGCTGATGGATCTCGCTCTGAATGGGAGTTACCAAAAGTAAGCTGCACACATACGGAAATCCTGATTGCCTTGTTATAGTAAACTTTTAAATTTTTCGTCATTCTTGCTTGTTCTCAGTATAACCTCACTTCTCCAAACTCTGGAGATATCCCCAAAAGCCATAGTTTGGAGAGGAAACCACAGGAGCCCATTGTACTGACCAAGTGGAGACACAGCACATATACGCTTGACCTCAGTGACAAGGTACATCTAACTTCATGTAAACAAATGAGACATAGAAGCAGTGCTTAGTAGAAAAACTTTTTTTAATGTCATAGTTAGATCCCACTGACCTTGAGGGTTCTTTAAAGGTTCTTCAAATAAAACAAGCTTGATTTTATTTTGCTCTTATGTCAATCATTTCAGCTGCTATTCAGAAACAGATGGTTCAGCGTTAACCAATACCCAAAAGGCTTCGGCCTATCACTGAACAGAGAAGTTTGTCGCCTCATTATGCTGTAACCAATCAGTTGGGATTTACTTCATGATTTCTTGACTTTTCAAATTGCCAACAATTTAAGAAAATGAATCAAACCTGCTCAAAATCTGCTGTTTGTGATTTATATGTACTATGATATATCTGTTATGCATAAGTGTGTCTTTGAGCTTATACTGTATCTGTTCTTATTTTATGTTTTTGCATTTACACTAATACCTCTAGTAACATTCAGTGAAGGAAGAAAGTATTTGATCCTCTGCTCTCCTGCGGATTCTTTATGTTTGCCTGCTTACATAAAATGATCAGTCTATTATTAGGTGTGCACAATTATGACAAAAACCATAATTGTCGATTATTCTCCTTGATTTAAATACTATAATGAAAAAATGAATAGTTGTGGAAAACAAGTTAAAAAACAAACAAAATTAATATGACACTTAATATTAATAGAAAACTTTACAATCGCTTATGGCTACCATCTGTGTAGTGACTAAAATACTGTCGAAACTCACAGAAATGAGCACAGATGGACAGCTTTAATTGAGGCTTTTGACAATTATGTAATTGTTTCATCCATAATTGTAATCCTGATAAATTTTTCGATTTAAATTTGCAGCACTATATATAATTCTACTTTATTTCAAGATTGAGAGATTTTTATTTACAGTGGGAAAACATACAAATTCAGCTAAGGATCAAATATTTTTTTCCTTTATTGTATTAACATCTCTTCATTACAGTGCTAATTATTTGTGGAACTTTATGAGTACATTTTTGCAGCATCATGTGTCTGCAATAAGGAAAATCTTAATTGTAGATCTCACCATCCTTCAACATACCTCATCTTCTCTTCCATCTCTCTTTAATACGGCTTTTCTCTGCTTTTTGTAGGAGTCTGTAAGTACTAAACACAGCTCTCCTGAATCAGACTCCTGCCCCTCCTCCCCAAAACATCCCTTGACTGTTAGTATATATCCTAACCCTAGTGTGCATGCTGTCTACAATCTATTAACTAAAAGTTCTGTGCTTGTGCAAATCATATGTTGATTAGTTGTAAATTCACTGCAAATTATTTCCACAATCGCTTTATTCACTGAGGGCTAAAATAATTCTTCCCTGCAGCCTTCAGAAAAGTGTGGGGTTCTTAATGTCACCAAAATCACTGAACATGGGAAGAAAGTCAGGTAAGAACTTTACATTTATTTCCGAAAGTTTTGGGGAAATGAATGTACTGGAATTTTATAAAATAGTATAATATAACAAAATTGTTAACCGTTTATATATATATATATAACATTGTTGTAGCTCTTGTTCACCTATTGTTGTATCGGCTATTTACCGCTTCATTGTCTCCTCGACTATTGTAAGTCGCTTTGGATAAAAGCGTCTGCTAAATGCCTAAATGTAAATGTAAATACATATATATATATTATATATGTTTACTGTTTTAGTATATGCCAGCAAAATTAATTAGCGATTAATAGCATCCAAATAAGTTTGTTTACTTAATTAATGTCTTTGTACTGAAGGTATTAATTTTGTATTTATAAACACCAAGACATGCACATACATGTATGTATATTAACAAAAATATTAAGATTCATTCATTCATTTTAAAGTTATGTTTTAGGAACGTTCTTTGGTCTTTTAATGGACAGGAGATTAGTTTTGTAGAGATTGTGGAGCGGTAATGGCAAAGGATGCTCCGGATGGGAATCGATCCCTGGTCCGGTAGTGGGTGTACATGCAGTACAGTCAGTCCACTAAATTCTAGGCCATTGGTGCAGACTAGATTTTACGTGTATTAGTTTTTAGATTGTATATTTTTTCTCAAATATGTACAGCTATGTATGTATATGTGTTTTTAAATCCAGAATTAATGTGCAAAATACACAGACAAACTTAAATCCTTGATGTGATTAAACACACTCACATATATTCACAATCCAGATTTGTTCTTAAGAACTGTATTTTGTTTTATTGTACCCTGCAGAAAGAATTGGGCATCCACGTGGACCGTCCTGCAGGGATCCTCTTTGCTCTTTGCGAAGGGTCAAGGCAGCGGCACCAGCTGGGTATTTGTCTATACATCTTTAAATCATCTCGCCACATCAAGAGTCTGTAGAAATATTCCTTTGTAAAACCCCTTGTTGGTTTTTAGAAAATTTAAAAGCATTAGTTTTTCAGTTTACATGCTTTGAATACTATAGGAGTTTCCCAAAGTTGATCAGTTTTGTTAATTCTTGTATTTAGTTTCAGATAAGTAGTATTAGCTCTCTTGCCATTTGTACCTCACCCTCATTTGTATCTCTCATGTTTTTGAGTCTGTCTTCATGCATTGTCAATCTCTTTTCTTTTCTTATTTCCGTCTTCTGTCTCTCCAAAGTCGTACTGCCACAACGGTTCCTTCCCTGAGCTCCTCCTTTCGTTGCTAAGTAACTGGAAGCGTTCGATTAAGCCCCGCCCTGCAGTATCCTATACGCATTGTAGGCGTGGCCGGGCTTCGTCTGTATGTCAGCCATACTGGACGGGATGTGCCCTCAAAGCTGATCTTGAAACAGTTGAGCTTTGATTTAAGGCGACATCAGTTCAGAAATGTGTAATTAAAGGAACAATCATTTTTATTATGGCTTTGGACAGTTATTGCATATGAGGTGCTCAACTGCTTCCAGGTCAGCTCAAAAAGGCAGCTTGTCTCTCATTTTATTTGTGCACGTCCTACTGTGACACATCTATGCTTGATGTTGGTTGCTTTAAGAGGAGAACGTGTGCTTTAAACTTTCCTTATGTCTAATAAACATTATACAGATAGTTAATAGATATGGATGCACTTACGTTGCTGGCATGCGTTTTTGAATTTTACAACTAATTTATTTTCTTATTGGAGTGGCTAAAAATCTTTTTTATTTGGATTTTCATAACACACAAAATGAAGCTTAGCACTGCACAAAGCACATTTGCTGAACAAAAGAATGGGAGAATGCTCATTTCCAACCTTGTCCATAAATTGTGAAACAGTTTTGCATTGAAAGTGCAAGTCTAACCTGTTACTGAAAATGACCTGAACTAATTCACATTTTAATGCAGTGTGCCCTATATATTGCTCATGACCCAGTATAACGTATGTTTAACTGCATTGGGCAATAGACAGACGGCAAAGGTCAGATTGCATACTTATACAAACTATCTTATTTAATCTTACTTTGTATTTAAAGTTTGGAGGAAGCCAGTCCAAACCAGAATTCACTGTGGATCTCAGAGGCGGCTCAATTGACTGGGCATCCAAAGAGAAGTCCAGCAAGAAACATGTTATTGAGGTGAATGTCAGCTTCTGTTTGTTTATTTTAACTTGTTTGCACTTATTGAGGAAATGCATTTTAAATCATTAGTTTAATAACACTGTGACAAAAATTCATTTAACTGTAGTACCATTATTTTAGTGTCTTAAAAAGCTTCTTACTGCATTATACAAATTCACATGCCTATGAACTTAAGTGCTAGTTCATTTCAAATCTGTCATAATTTAATACCCTTTTGTCATGACGAAGCTGTAGGACATTGTTTGTTCTGCAGAACACAAGGGAAGATATTTTGAAAGTAACTGAACAGCAGTGACTCCCATTCACTTCTATTTTATGGACAAAAAAATTATTGAATGGGTGTCATCAGTATATATTCTCTTTTGTTCTTACTTTAAAGCAACACTAAGCTGTATTTTGTAATTTTACCTTAAAATAATGTCTCTAAATCTATTAAAGTGCTAGAACTACTCTCAACTGCATGGATTTTTTTCTACGTAAGCACGCGTAATCACACGTAACTTTGTTTCCGGGTCATTACCAAGGCCCGCTCACACCCTGCTTCACGGTATACGTTACGTTTTACATCATCTAATAAACAAACTCACATGTATTTGGCTGACAATAGGGAAGTGTAGCGACAGTATGCATCACAATGCAAACATACAATAGCGTTTATAAACCCCATGTGTGACAAAGAGAGCACATTTTAACAAGTGTTACTTTAATGTGATCATACTGACTTTAATCTGACCTCTGACCCCTCCAGCTCAAGACACGAGTGGGCACAGAGCTGCTGATCCAGTCAGAGATAGACAGCGTTATTAATGACTGGTACAGAGCACTGTCTGAGACCATCAACACGCATGTGAGTGGAATACACACATCACACAACTCGTTTGTTTACTACATACAAAAACAACTGTTTACAAAAAAGACTGTTTAGGTCAGTTGTGATGCCTTATATCTGCTATGTTTGTTTGTTTCTTTGAAGGCATGGGAGTCAGATGAGGCCATTGAAGAAGACATGCCTGAATCTCCAGGATTTGAGAAACATGACAAAGAGAAAGATCACAAAGATGTCAAGAAAAACAGAGGTACACAGAGCTTCTTTATGCTTATGAAGTTAACCATTTATAACAAGTTTGTGAGTGTAGAGACACCTGTGTGTTTGTGCAGCAACGAAGAGCTCCTCCAGTATGGAGTCATCAGAGCAGAAGAAGACCAGACTCAAGCTGAAGAAGTTCCTCACACGGAGACCAACACTACAGGCGGTCAGAGACAAAGGATACATTAAAGGTAATGTGCACATACAACTTCGAAAGGAGGATCTTTCTACAAAAATTAAAAAAATTTCCACTGATAACAATTAAAAAAACATAATTATTTACAATAATAAGTGAAAGATTTTATTCTAATACTTTGATGTAATGCTAGTATATGTTTATACATATGAACAGCTCTTTTCCAAAACTGTATGAAGGCAAAATTAAAAAAAAATATTTTGTCATGCCATTTTGTTGTATTTTGAACCTTTACTCTGCTCCATCAATGTTTCATGCCAAATCACTATATTTTCTTGTTTACAATGTACTACAAGATGCCATTTTTCTTTCAAAAAACATTTTAAATCCCAATTGTGTTTTTAGCCTAAATGCGTTATGTCTTCTCGACTAATCATACTTTGTTCAGTGCAATCCAACATGCCAATGTTTTCAAGCGTCTTTCAAAATGAGTGTTTTAAACACTAATGACACTTTTGATGGCCTGGATGAGAAAGTGACACCTACACCTTGAGGAAGAAAAGGCCAACTAGACATTTGCATTTATTTGATTTATATTTTTCTATAGTAAGAGACTATAGTATAGAGCCCCTGATGTTCCTCTTTCATGTTATATTGTTTTTTTTAAGACATAAACCAACATTTTAGGTAAATAAAATAACTTCATAAACTTTTATAATTTACAAAATTCTAATTTAACAGGATGAATTGAACATTTAAAAAATGTATGTGTCTAGGTAAAATAAAGTCATAAAACTATAAAAATTGAATTATTATAGTTCTGGAAAGGGCTCTACATGTATACGTATGTATATATACATGCAATATTTGGATGCAGGCCAGCTGAAAATGCTTTGGCATTACAAATGTACATTTTGTCATGGCAATCAAGCACCCTCAAATTGTTTTATTTTATTTCTGTTTTCAGATCAGGTGTTTGGTTGCAGTTTGACAGATCTATGTCAGAGAGAGGGCACATCTGTACCTAACTTTGTCAAGATGTGTATTGATCATGTGGAAAATACAGGTACTTATGTGTGTGTTTGTATGAAGGATCATTAATTTAGACTTAAATGTGAGGTGTGTTTAATATAAAGCTGCCATTCTTCTCTCTCTCTCTCTTTCTCTCTATCTCTCTCTGATCTAGGCTTGAATGTTGATGGCTTGTACCGAGTCAGTGGAAATCTGGCGGTTATACAGAAACTGCGTTTTGCCGTCAATCACGGTATGGTTATATAAAATATTTTATGCACAATTGTATAACAAATCTGTCACTTTTCTTCAAATAAGTTATTATATATATATATTTTTTTTTTTTTTATTTATTTATGCTGTACTGTTACTCAACTGGTAGATGGTGGGTTTATTTAGGTTATGGGTTCTGAATCCCAGTTAATTCACTTATATAATGTATGTATTGTAAGTTTTGAATGTTTTATGTCTATAGATGAAAATATAAATTTGGAAGACAATAAGTGGGAGGACATCCACGTAACCACTGGTGCTCTGAAGATGTTTTTCCGGGAGCTTCCAGAGCCTCTATTTACCTACACATCCTTTAATGATTTTGTCGAGGCCATAAGTGAGTTTCTATATGTCCCAGTTGTTTTAATGTTCCCCAAATACAAGAAATTAGTTTCAATTAAATTACAAAGTCTTTATTACCAATATTGATCACTAGCAATATTGATCTCTAGTTGTATGATGTTTAAAAATGTTATAAAAAAATGGAATACTGTTTTCTAAATATCACGTCTTCTTTGGAATAAACGGATACATATACCTATATAATAATATGATATAACAAAACAATAAACAATAAGTTTCAATGTTATTTAGGTTTAACTTCATTTATATCATAATGATATTTAATATGTTTGTAACAGAGATATTGGTTTCACCTTTTGCTTACCATATCATCCACAAGAGGGAGCAATGTGACCAATGAATCATGTATCTTACCATATTCCTAATGCTTCTGTTTTCATATATCTTAATTTTTTAGAAAACTCAGATTACAAGCAGCGAGTCCAATCCATAAAAGACTTGATTAAACAGCTGCCAAAACCAAACCAGGAGACAATGAAAGTTTTATTCCAGCATCTGAAAAGGTAAAAAGAAATCCTGTTTTTATTGCAAATTGTAGTGTAAAGTGTATTACAAGAGTAGTTTGTTTTAAAACCAAAGTAGATTTACTTTTTTGTGTGAATAAATTTCAAACCATCATTATTTATTATTGATTCAGGGCAGTGCTGTGTGTGTATGTGTGCATGTTTGTGTACATGTGTGTGTGTGATTGTTAGAGGTGAGGAGGGTGTGGTCCGTGATCAAGTTATCTCACTGTATCCATTACTGGGATAGACCTGGAGACTGGCCAACTACATCATTATGAGAGAAAGACACACAGAGCAAGAGAGAGAGTGTGTGGTTGGGTTTACACTATATCCTCCTGATGCATTGCCATTGGGTGTGATGCATGAGAGAGAGAGAGAGAACGTCTTTAGAAATAAAGCAAGCAAGAGACAAGGTGACAGAATAAGAGAACAAGTAGGGCTTTTATTAAACTGTGTTCATGTCAGAATGCGACATGGGGTGAAATGGTTTATCCAGGGCCACATGCAGAATGAATGTAATTAAATTAGTCAATGGGCCGTGTAAACAGTTGACTGTGACACCAAGCTTTGGACCTCTATAGGAGTTGCTACACATGAACATAAGCACTTTTGATGACATTGTGTTTTTTGGTCAAGCCACTGGTTCTTGTATGCTACTGTTTAACCAGTCTGATGCAATCTTTTACCAGCAAAGATGATATTCTGGTAGAGATCCACCCACTTTGAAAGACATCATTTGATTGATATTGACAGTTTTCTGTGTTTGTATGGTGATCAGGGTTGACGGACACATTACAGAAAGGACTATTTTTTTTGAAAATGCATGGAAAAGATGTCACAAATTTTTTGTGTGAATTTAGTGGCAAACATTAAATCATGTGGAAACATCAAATTTCTTCAAATTTCAAGATAAATTATGTTTAAAAAACTTAATATAATCATTTAAATTTGTCAACACAACTAAAACAACCCCCTTTTCAGTGTGGCAAATCTATTTATTATATGAAAAAACATTGTAATGCTTTTTGTCCCTTTTTGTCATCAAAATTTTTAAATTATGATTTTCTTGTGTTTCTCGTGCAGAACACAACATAAAATTTCATAAATTATGAACACATTTTAATTCTATGGATGAATAATACTTTAAATCCAGTCAATCAGATTGGAACTAAGTAATTATAAGATAAAAACGTTACTTATATTTGCACAAGTTTTACCAAAGGTTTAGGACGCTAATAGCACAGATATACATTTGGCAGCTCAAATGCCTATGTAAGGTCTGTCTTTGAGTTTAAAAAGCATTTGTTTTATTTTTAGTGCATGTTTTTTTAAAGTAGTCAAGTAAACGCTGTTTTCAGAATTCTCACCTCCATCCCCTACATATTCCTTATAAAATATAAATATAATAACTATTTAAGTTCTTTGAAGCCTTTTCCCTTGTCCAGTTGTTGGGTATTTTTGCTTCTGATTTGTGTATTTTAATTCACAGAAATTCTACAAAGTTTGTTCATTGTCATCTTTATGTTTATGAAGTGACCGTAACTATAAACTCCTAACTGTACCGTTGTTATCACATCCATTGAAACCCTAAAATAATCATGAGCTATAAAGCTGTGCTTCCTCGGAGGCAGGTGAGAGGAACATGAATCTTTTATCACTTTGGGATTCTTTAGGGAGTTTCTCTTGTTCATTTCTCCCTCACCTTCATTTTGCTCTCAGCCTCGTGGTGAAAGTGTCGCATGTCTTTCTGTTATACCTGCACTTTTATCGTTGAGCTTCATTCATCATAAAAGAAAATAAAAGCAATTTTTGGGTTATTATTGTTGTCGACATGTCCGCACATGCACATTATTCCAGGGCAAATTCAAAAGAGTGCCGTCACGCTCGCACCTTACACACTTCGTTCAGGGTTGAAATTATGTCGGAAATAAACAAAGAAAACTCAATTTTCACTCTACAAACAGAGTGAATTATTTTCCTTACGTTTACTTGCGAGGCCGTACCTTAAAGTGTCATTCTGAATGTAATTTGAGGCTGGTATTGAGTCCCGTTTGTAATTGCTATATCAAACATGCACAATGACATTTGCTTTTCCCTCCATTTGCATTTAAATGGCTCTCGGCCCACTGTAACTCAAAATGGAGGCACACCGTTGCGAAAAAAATTACGACCTGACATTTTGCCGTTGGATGCGGTAGGGTTTTGTATTTGTGTTATTTAAGCACAATACCTAAACATTTTTCCTAATGTAAAATTGGAACACAGCATTTTAAAGCCAAGTGGATTTGTTTGCCCGTCTGGCCTTTAAGAAAACTTGAACGAATTTCGATTTACCCGTTGTGAAAACCTTTCACGATTACATTTAAAAAATATATTTGACGCAATTTCCATGACTACATATATAAAAATATATAAAACTACAAGGCTGTAATGTTAACATTGTTTTGTTTTGCAATTTTTTAGGGTGATTGATCATGGCGAAGTGAACAGAATGACTACGCAGAGCGTGGCCATCGTGTTCGGCCCGACCCTGCTGCGGCCGGAGATCGAGACTGGCAACATGGCGGTTTACATGGTTTATCAAAACCAGATTGTAGAACTCATTCTTCTGGAGTATGAGAACATATTTGGCAGGTAGAACCTATCCTTCACCAGTAAACATGATGCTAAAAATTAACATCTCACCCATTGCACAACAAAGACAACGTAACGCTGCTTTGGACCAAGCTTAAATATACACGCAAATGTGAGTGGATTTACTGTGACTCATGACTGGATCTAATCAAAGATGAATTAATACAGGAAAGTTCTTTATGCACTTAATATTTGAGGATATCAAAATTGCTTTCCATCCCCTTCGTTCGAAGCATCATTCCTTGGCTTAGAATAAGCTTTCGGTCATTAGTCTCCGTAATGCACTGTTTTTGAAAGATATTTTATAAACCGGGCACTGGAATGGACTGCATCTTAGCCAGTATTGATGACTAGAGAAACAATTGTGGACTGAGCAGACTTTATGTCTGCCACTATTAAGTCTTTGCAGTGAAATGTGGATAATCTGAGGTTTCTTGAACTCTTGTATCTGGGCTATCAAAGACTTGGATATATTTTGTTCTTTTGTTTTTCCTGTGGAATAAGCTGAAAGTGCACTGTAATTAGGAGGCAGTATTATAAGACAATGGCTACTGACCTATGGACATTAGGTATTATCAGTATTAGTTAAAATTCAAATGGGAAAGAATCTTATTTTCCGTCATCAGTTTACTCTCCATCCATCTTAAACCATACTTGACTGGAAAGGCCACACCACGTTTGCATCCGGACATTACTATTGGATAACCATCATGCTCATCTCACTTTGTCCACTGTGTACCAATAAGAATGTATAAGCTTGAATTCCTTCCTTGTATCAGGATTTGTGGTGTTGTGTTTGTGAGGCCTACAAAGGTCCCCGTTTTGTTTTCTTGGATTGATGGACTGTGTTGTGCTGTGTAACACCACATGAAGATCCAGGTTGTTTTCCACACCAAACGTGTTATGTGTATTAAAAGAAGCCTCATCGAAAATCTGCCAAAGGCTACAATGCTATCTCTCTAACTCCTCATACAGTATCTCTTGAGGCTTCCTGGAAGAAGAAAGGTGAGATGCCTGAAATGGCATTCAGGCCTTACACGGTTACAAATCAATACACAGTATTCATCTCCTATTTCCCAAAGAAGCTGACGTAAAAACGGATGAATGGTACTGGGAGTGAGAATTGAGGGTACGCGTGGAAAAGGCCTTCTGTGTCTCCTTTTAAAAAAAATGTAGAACATGTGTACAGATTTGAAGAGCTTGAACCTTGTAAAAAAGAAGTAATAATTGAAGTGTAATGGTTTGAAGTTTGTGTGTCAATAACAAGTGATAAGATCTAATTTTGCTGATGTATGGATGAAGAATATAAATATTAAGGGTGGTTCATTCATTGTAAACTGTGCATTTTGAATGTAATTTTCAGACTAACTGCTGTTTCTGAAATTCACGTCTAATTCTGATTAAAAAGGAAAAACTCATGGATATTAAAACGATAATGACGGAGTTATTGTTTCAGTTTATCTTCATTGTTTGTCATGTTAAAGCATTTCATATTGAGATGAAGTGATGCAATGAACTATCAGGTTCTCTTTTTTTACATTGATGATTAACTAAATTGCATTTGTGGAATGCAGAGGTTGGCTTATTTGTTTTATAGGAAATGTTTTCTTAATAATTTTTTCTGCAGCGTCGATAGTGTTGTTTACTGAAGCCACAGTAATACACTTTTTCTTGCTAGGTTTCATTTCTCAAAAACTTTAGTCTTGGGTTATGGGTCATTCTGTAATTGCGGGTTCATCTCATATCCATAGGATGTATTGTTTAGATAGTTACCTATATAAATCACAAGCATTGAAAAGCCATAAACAAGATGTTTGGATGTGCTTATTTTTTCCAAATAATACTTTTTTTATTGTGAAATTTTAACTTTTGCATTTTCGACTAAGATAGCAATAGTTTGCCAAATCTCACAAAATTTGCATATTGTGATGTTTCATGTAAATAAAGGCTAGGCTGTTATTAATAATATATAATATATTAAAGTATATTTTCTTTGTATTACCCCAAATATTGGTTAAAATAGAAAACATTAGTCATGAAATTATTAAGTGCCAACAATGTTACTCAAATATTGTTGCAAATTTACATTTTAATTTGATTAAGAAATTTAAGTAATTTTTTTTCTATAAATATTCTTTTAAAAACTGGCTTCCTTTGTTGAGAATTGGCCCAAAATGTTTTTAAAATGTCAACCATTTTACCGTCCACTCTGTTAGGTAAAAGATACAAATCCAAAACCATGTCACAACAAAGTATAAGAATGTTTGTTTTTAGGGAAAAATCACATGTTTTATTTTTTTAAGTTTCACATGCCAGATGTACACCCAATTATATGACCCTTATACAATAAATACCTACTGACTTTTTCTAGAAGGAACCACATTGAGTCTCTAAGAGAACCTATGTAGAAGAACAAAGAACCATGACTGGGTGGAGATCTCATAACACAGAGGAATGAACAGGAATTTCCAAATAAGAAAACAATTAGCTCATATTCATAATTCATAGCTCTGACCGCGTTCTAGAGCCGCCGGGACCCCAGAAGTGTGTGAATCGCACACCATATGCTGCTATATGTGTATGGGATGGAGGTGCCAGGAAAGTCCCCGGTCTCTTGTGTCCTTGGAGGCTTAAGTGTGGGTAAGAAATCTGAGCTTACCATTATGATCCATAAAACATTCATGACTCCTTCTTCGTGTTTCTTTGCATGTCTATCATTTACAACCAGAAACCCTGTTTATCTTTCACTCTCCTTTTCACTTGAACTAGACATGTGACAGACTTCCAACAAAGAGTGTGTCTGTATGTCTAGCGTGTACATGACGGACTGCTTTCATAAACTTTAAGACCCATTGTCATTCCAGTTCTGGAGCTCCACCCGAAATGAGTAATTGAGTTTATTAAAATGCACGTGGAAACGTTTCGCTCATTTGCAGCTGTGTAATGGAACAAACTAAAAGCGCACTATAGCCAAATCCAGCTTTAGACTATCAAACAAGATTTTCTCAAATCCAATCACATCTTTACTAGCCACATGGCTTGGAATGGTGGACATTTGCATGTATCCTGCTATGAAATTGTTTTATTTTACGCTGTAACTACTTTTATAGGCCTACAAAAAATGTAAACATAATTTGTGGACTATAAATCCCTTTTTACAGTATGTATCCCGCATGACATTTATAGGAATGTCATACTACTAGCTAAAGCACATTTGTCAATGTCACCTATTCCCATACAGGTGTAAGGGTAGCAGTACTTGACAATACCAGACTGAAAGTTATCACTTGTGGAAGAGATATTAACGATAATTCATATTTTGGAAAGACCGCAAGTATGCAAAATAACAAGCAAATATGTTGAAAAATCCCCCCCTCATTTTATCTCACATAATTGCATTAATATTTTTCCCTTTCTATCTAAATATGTCCTCATCCTTTAAGATGTTTCATAGCTCTTCCCAAAGGACTCAAAGGCCAATGCCTTAATGCTCCATTTTTGCCAATCTTGCAAATACCACCTCAAGTATCATTTAAAAAAAACTTCAAAAACACCTGTGATTTTCCTACAGTACTTCAAATGTTATTAGCTTGGGCTTTAGTATAAATGAAGTTCGCATGGTTGGACTTGATGGTTTCGCATTTGGAAATTCAATGCATTTTAAATAGTCGCTTTGCGTTCTAGATTTACATAAGGTAATTGAAGAAACGTGGAAATACTATGTCTGTATAAAGCTATTCCCCCTCCTCATGCACTAATACAATCAACCCCATTAGGTTGGCTGTAAATATAGAGCTGCTGTATCACACAGCCTGACAGATAATGGACCCTTCTTGCATGTCCATTTACTCATCCTGGGTGAAACGTGATTGGTTTATCCCTACTCCATCATCGGACCTGGTCCTGAGAGCCTGTAAATTCTACAGCAGGGTACACCTGAAGAACCTTCCAAGCAAGCATTCGAGTGAGCGTGTGACTCATACTATACACAACAGAAATGTCTTAGAGAGATAGTTTATCATAAAATAAAATTTCTCTCATCATTTACTTACCTTAGAGTTTCAAAAATCTTTGTTTCGTTGTTTTGATAATCACAGGGAAAGATATTTGGAATAATGCTCAGAACCTGTTCTTGGACTCCTTTGATAAGCATAGTTAGAGAAATACTTTATATATTTTGTCCTTCAACACAATATAATATTTGAAGAATATCACACAACAAAAAGTTCTGGGGCACATTTGACCACAATTTTCTCTACCATGGTAGTCAGTGGGATCCAATAACTGTTAAGTCACAAAAACAGATGAATTCATTTTTTTATTTTTAATTACAATTACAATAATCCCTGACAAATAAAAAATATAATATTGAGGCCTTAATTGAGGAAAATTCAACCCTACACCTGGCCCTGATCTTTGCTCTGCTTATCAGTTTCATTAAATGTTGCAGGTAACTTACATCCAATAGTTGAACAGTAACCTCTTATTTCTACTCTGAATGATTTTTGAACCTAGTATTTTGGTTCGTTTTGGTTCTCAAGTAAGAATAAATGACAAAAGGATGTGTTAAATGATTTGGTTTTAGGGACTGAATCTAATAAAGCCCTGACATAAAATTATTTAAGAGTTTGTATGATCTCTCAGATATTCCAAACAATATTACAAAGTGTTTATTTTTGAATTATGTAAATAGTAAAAAAAAACAATAAAACAATAATAAAGCCTATACATCACTCAGGCAAAAGAACAGCAAAGCAAAATGTATCGATTGTATGAATTTATACGAATTTACATTTGAGTTTTGGTGTGCTATCTAGAGTTCTGAAGACTTAAAAACTAAAAAAGTAGCAACTCACAACGCATTAAAAAAACATTTAAAAACTCTGTCATGAACAATTCACACTCGAGGTGTTTCTAGCCTGCTTTTAATCATAGTGGGACACATAACAATTACGGTCAAAAGTACCCCAGAATTTTTTGTACCCTACATTCATCAACGTATCTTATTTGGTGTTTAATATAAGAATAACACGCATGCACACACGCACACACACAAACAGTGTGAATGTGTTTGTTTTGATGAGCACAGAGGAAGATATTTGGAAGAATGCCTGTAACTAAAAAGTATACAAAATATATATACTATATATATTTATATTCTACTATGGTAGTCAATGTCAAGGTAATGGTATCAAAAAAACATTTGTACATTTATTTTTCCTACTATGGCAGTCAATGGTAACCAAAAACTGTTTAGTAGTAAGCATTCTTCAAAATAACTTCATCTGTGTTTATTTAAACAAACACATATATATACAGATCTGAAACAACTTAAATGTGAACAAATGATGAGAGATTTTTCATTGTTGGGCCCAATGTCCCTTTAAGACACGTAAAGTAAAACGAGTTGGATTTCCAAAAGGTTTAAGTGGAAATCTTGAAGACTACAGCCTTTAAAAGAATCGTATGTCAGCTCAAACATACCCTGCCGAGTAAAACCCTCGGAGGCATCTTGTGAACAAGACCGACAGTAATTTAAACGCAATGCCTCTCTTCACTGGTCTCTGGTGATTCAGTCCCTCTTCACCCGTTTATTAGTTTGTCTCCAGATCCTGGTTTTGGCTCGGTGTCCCTCGTGCGGTGGGTCTTTTACAGTGTGATTAATCCCGCTTGAGCCCTCAAAGTGATGTTAGGCCCCGTCAGCAGCTTATTAGCATGCGTGCCTTCTAGCAGAGCCCCCGCTACCCCTAAGGCTTAATAATATGTGTTTCTACAACCAGCAGTCTTATTAGTGCTACTAAGAGAGGATCACACATATAAATAGTGCTGTGTGCTTTTTAATTAAAGCTTGTGAAATCACAGGCTTGATGTTTGTGTGATAAATGAAGGGTGTTGGTGCTGGTGTTTTGACTGCTGCTCCTCTCACGGGCACACACAGTTTATGATTTATGATCACCGCTTCTTTACAGGGAAGAGAACAGCTTTGTGAGTTAAACATCAGTATGATCGTCTGTCTATATGTGCTGCATTTCCGTCGGGAATACTCGACAGATTTACATCCCAATCAGGATTGTTATGGAGAACAGGAGGGACGCTCGATTGTTTTTCAATTAATTTACTGTATTCCAAAAATTAGATTATCTTGCTTTTTTCCTTCAACGCATTCAACCGATCAGCCAAGTTATCGTCAAAATACATGAACAAATACAATTTTGTTGTATATTTTTTATTTTTTCTACTGTTTTACACTGTTTGTAAGCCTTTTATGATGTTAAACATATCAATATTTTAACTAGCCCCCACTTGCATAAAGGGATAATTCCCTCCACCTAATTTATTTTCTGTCATGAATTAGGCCACAGTGGTGATTCCTGCTCCCACCCTAGTTGTTCCAACCTGTATATATTTATTTGTTTGGTTGAATTCAGAGAAAGATATTTGGAAGAATGCTTCAAATCAGTTCTTGGACCCTATTGACAACCATAGTTGGAAAAACATTTTGTTGCATCCGACATTCTTCAAAATTACTAATTTTGAGTCCAACAGAAGAAAAAAATTAGTTTAACTACAATGATAGTCATTTGGTAAATGATGTCAGAATTATACATTTTGGGTGAACTTTTGTATTGAGCTGGCTTTATGTTTAGTTCAAGACTGCTTATCCCAGAAATAAATTATGTAATATTATTTTAATTTTGAAGAATCCCTCCAGTTCTTTTACTAATAAATAAGAAGCAACCTATTGATTAATGTTGCTTAACACTTTTCATTTGTGGTGGGATACAAAGTGTCTTGAATGCAGCATAAATACGTTCTGGCTTAATGGAATAAAATGTATATGTTGTGTTTTAACATTTGGTAGGGTTGTTTTCAACATTTAATCTGTTGTATTTAATTTTAATATTATTTGTTTTGTAATATTTTGTAATAGTTCCAAACAAATGGCCTTTATGATATCTTGAGTTACGCTTAATGTTCTGTTTTGTCTTTTATTTATGCATTGGTATTAGCAAATCTCATTTAAAAAAAATATTTTAAAAATATGTTCCAGAGCATCCATACATTTAAGTCAAACATATTCTTTCATCTATGAAGTTTTCATGTTGTAATGTTGAAATATGAACACTAGGGTGTAATGAAGATCATCTCTTGGCCCTTTTTCTGCATTGACACCGTCCTAATCCTCACTGTTATCTTATTTCTCTTTATTGCACATTTTCCTCCCAGAATCCACCTACTCTCTTTTCCTCCTCTTCTGCTCTCCTCCGGAGCAGAGCTGGCAAGCGTTGCCAGCCTGAAATAAATCCGTTTTGATGTTCTCTTATTTCCTCTCTCTCTCAAGCATACTCGTGCAATTCAGTTACGTTAAGAGGAGCTCTGGTGATTCACACGGTTCAAGATATGCACCACTGTGCCCCATTTCTAGCTCTCTCGCTCATCCCTGCTCGTGTAATGAAGTTAGTGTGTATGAAGCAGACTGAAGTGGGTTAGACCTGAGGTGATGAGGCAGAATGAGAGATCCAGGCCTCTGGTACTCAGACTTGAGGGGGATGCTGGGCTCGCCCCGGATGAATTCCCTCTGCTACTGAACTGGAGATCTAATTGATTTTTGTACCCTGAGCCATCTGGCATGGAATAAATCTCTCTCTCTCTCTCTCGCTCTCGCTCTCGCTCTCGCTCTCGCTCTCGCTCTCGCTCTCGCTCTCGCTCTCTCTCTCTCTCTCTCTCTCTCTCTCTCTCTCTCTCTCTCTCTCTCTCTCTCTCTCTCTCTCTCTCTCTCTCTCTCTCTCTCTCTCTCACTCACTCACTCACTCACTCACTCACTCACTCACTCACTCACTCACTCACTCACTCACTCACTCACTCACAACATTTTCTTATAAATCTGAGTTAAACACATGAGTTTCACATCAACACTTGATGTCAGCAGATCATCTTCATTTCAGCCGAGATGATCTAACATTACCGATTTCTTTTTAGAAATGTATAGACCAAGTAAAATACAGATTAATGTAAAATACAAAATAATGTAATTTAAAGAAATAAACAACTCTCAAATAGAGAATTTTACTGGAGAGCAAAATAATGTACGGTATTAAGGCTTGTATTAGGAAAATGTATTATAATAAGGTACATTTTTTTATCCCACTGGCATATTAAATTAAATAAAAACTAAACAAATTTTGCTAAGTTGTTTGCTTAAAACCAGAAACCTATTTGGTAAAGGTTTATGAAAAAACCTAAATCAAGTTTCATTACCTTTTTGTAATTTAGCTTATTTTTGCATATTTGTTTTTATTTGAAATATCTATCATATCATGTGCACGGTTTAAGACAGAAAGCAGTTAAAGAAAGCATCTGCTCTTCATCATATTAGACTCAGCATTATTCTCATGCAGTCAGTCAGCTTGTATTAGAGTGATCACATTGTTTCTGTTTTATCTTACAGTCTCTAAAGGAGGATCGTATTACAGGGTTATCGTTAACAAATTTGCATCATCACTTTACTGTAATAGGTGCTTGTTCTTTGGATACATATAGATACGCCTGCTTGTCTGTTTGTATGTTATATATGTTAAAGTGTATGTGAGTATGCTGGTGTTATTATTTGTATTTTATTCATTAAGTTGGTTATAGACGAGGTTTCGTTACCTTCTGCTCTCATCTGTGCAAGTTAAATAAACAGAAAGGATATTTCCATAAGGGGAATTTGAGAAACCTGTACTGTAATCATCAGAGAATGAGAGTCAGGTGCTGCAGTGCACAGATGCAAATGATTAGAGCTTCATTAGAGAGATAATTGGAGGGCACTGCCTTAAATAAACATCAGCGATTTGTGGTCAGATTCGGTGGTGTGTGACTGCATCATGCTGAGATTAAAAGAACAAGTTGAGGCCTTCTGATGAAAGGCTGCTGTTTTATGTACTTGCATTTCTAACTAAACGCTGTTGTGTATTACTCCATTCTTTAAAAGATCACATTTTTGTAGTTTTTTCTCACCCAGGCCAAGCTGTTTTATCAAACATAGCAATGGAAAAAAGTGCAATTTGGTGTTAAGCAATAGTACATTATAGTTATTGTTTGGTTATAGAAATAAGCACTAGTGAGAATTGTGCCCTCACAAACACAAGCAAAAATATTAGCCATCGAACCCACTGTGCTGCTTCACTAAACATCATTTAAACATGTATAAAATATTGTTATTAATGAATAATTGGTAATTTCTCATATAACAGTTAAACAAGAAATCTTTAAACTTGTATTCCAAGTTCTATTGCTAATGCAGGGGAAAATCTTTCAGAAAATGTGCCACTCAAGTTATCGGATTTTAGATTTTATACAACAACCACCTTGTTAATAAAACTGTTACAGAGACACTGTATAAACTGTGCTTATTTTACAAACCAAAATAAACGCTCGAAACAATCCATGTAGTTAAAAATGAATAGGTAAAGCTTATGGACTTTCTGTTCATTCATTTCATAATAGCACATCTCTTTGTATTGAACACAGCGTTCAACCCATATCTCTATGCCCACACATCATAAAAGTCGGCTTTTAGGTAAATGGATGTGATATTCAAGTACAGGGTAATGTTTTGAGCACAGATGTAGGCTATTTGTATTTGATTGTGCTATCCACTAAATTTCCCAGGGGATGTTCTGTTCTCAGTTTCTGCTTCGGCTCTTGGCTTGTACCTGTGCTCTTCATCAGCTTTCAGCTACTGCTGGAAACACTTCTTTCATTTCACTGTATGCACACACTTCCAACCTGGATTACAATATTTGAGGATAAACACAGAAGACAAACCAGGAGTCAAATTAGACGGACTGATTTTGAGTTTTATATTGATACTTGTTGAAAGGACAAGCTTGCATGAAGCTTTGTGTTTAAATTTCATTTTTGATTCCATTTATCGTCAATTTTCCTGCTTTAGTCAGATCATGGATTTATTATTTGGTGCATTTATAATTTATTCAGCCCGTAGAGAAACCTGCAAAGCAACCACATCCAAGTGAATGATTTCTGCTGATTAGAAACACTGTTTTCGTGAGGTATGCAAAATTGTGTGTTGTGTAAATCAGATCATATAAATATAAAGTCCCCATCCATATTGTGAAATATTAAACAAATATTTAACAAAACGATCAATTCAAGAATGATAGTAAACTGCATTTTGAATTCTTAATTTTTTATTGTGAGATGGGGAATCATTAAAAAAACAAAACAAAACAAAACAAAATAAAACAATAAAACGAAAGCTTGCACTTAAAAGGGTTAAAACAGGGACATATAAAACACTTTGTTGCCTTAGACAAAGAGTTATAAATTGGCACAACCAAAAATAAACAAACATTTATGATGTTTTGGCTTTGTTAAAAGGGCAGCACAGTTCATGGTTAAGGACAATATTTCGATACAACAGCAAAGACTCATGCGTGTATAGCGTACAGTTAGATCTCAGAGGTTCAGTAGCTTCAAAGTATAGTGGGGTAAAAGACAACAACATTAAAGTGAATGATGTGAAAGAAGGTAACAGTTCTCATATATTTTAGGGTATTTTTATCTTTCAAACAATGCATTTTGGAAATCTGAAAATAATACTTTTTCTGTTTTAAAACACTTTGAAATGCTCGAGTTTCTTCCCCAGCGTTGAATTCATTTATCTTCGAAATTATTCTTCATACTAAAATATATTATTGTATTAATACAAACTACAGTATTGTACACTACATAGTGTAATAAATAACCATAAAGAAAATACAAAAATAAGACACATAAATATAAAAAGGTCTCTAAAACTAAAACTGTAAAGTTATACTGGTGAGGGATGGGAGGATAATACTGCCTTTACTGAAAACAAAACCTTCAACAACAAAACAAACTTCAATACAAACAAGACAAAAAAATTAATACTGACAGGTAAAAAGGCCGTACAAAAAAAAAAGAAAAACACAAAGTGAATTCTTCATTGATCAAATCTGCCTACATTTGTTACCTGAAGAAAAAGTGTCGTGCAGCTAAAGATAAGATAAACAAGTGCACCAAACAGGGGAAAAGAACATCTTTTTTCTCCTTTTGTTCATTGATCGTCTCTCCTGAATTCTTGATGCAGTGTAGTCCTTTTACAAGATTGATTGATCAAAAAGAGGCAGTCTTGTCCTTGAGTCAGGACTAGTGGTTAAGATGCAGGGTTCCAAAATTTTGCTACCAAAAACGAAGACAGCATTAGCCCAACGCGTGAGCGTGCTGCCTGGCAACAGCGTCACAGCAACGGCACAGCACTGTTCAATGGCACTTCCAACATGCATGTTTTTGCATAAAGGTGGATGGGTGGAGAAATCACCTGATACATGATAAGCGACAACTGTCCGGGCTTACTAAGGTTTATTTCTGATCTCTTGGCTTTTAAAATTCATTTGGACTTCATTGGCCAGCCCTGCCACCCCCACCGTAACCACAAAAATCTTTTTACATTTAAGGCTCATGATCCACCTTGAAATAAATCTTTGTGCCAGCGAGCGCCAGCATGGCAATGGATTTAGTCTGGGGTGCTAATACTGGAAGGTAGACATTACACAACACAAGGCCCACATAGGTGTTCCATCGGTAAACTGGGAATATGGTAGTGCACAGGATTCTTTTCCTTCAAATGCAAGAAAATACTGAGTTTTGTTCATTGGCAATAAAAACGTATAGAAATCTCTCACTCCCAACTGTACAACTTTGAAGGGTAAACCGAGAGCGGCGAAAAATTAGTAATACTGATAAAAGAAATTGACCCAAGGCGTTTTAGTAACAAAACATTATTAGCCAAAACATGTCTAGCTTTCAGTCCATATATGCGTCATTTTCTTTTTTTTTGTCGTTTTTCGTTAAACTGCATTTATACAAACCATACTCAAACACTGAAAATCATCTTCATGTGGAAAAAGTTACTATTTTGTATTCTTCAGGCACACCTGGGGGTTTATACACAGTAGTGGGCTTAAATGCAGCGTAAGAGTAAACGCTCTCTCTAGACTATTCTTCTATCAGTAACAGTCAGTTCTCAGGGCGAGAGAGAAACTTTCGAGAGTGCTCAAATTGTCTTTTTTTGTTCCTTCAAAATAGTAAAACAACGCTGTAAGGAAAAAGATCATAAAAACACAGTTGTGGTTTCCTTCATTTCACGTCTCCATTCATAGTGGGTGTTGATTCTTCTTTTTCCACCAGGTTCTCCGTCGTTTCCTTCACATGTTCAAGAGCTCCCGTGTCCATATCCACCGCAGGTTGTTCTTCATCTCTGTCTTCCTCCTCACATTCCTCCTGCATCACCACGACCTTCAGCATCTCTTCATCTCCTACATCCTCCTCGTTCTCCATTTCCTCCCTCTCACCTCCATTCTCTAGCTCATTTTCTCCCCCTTCCCCAACCTCCTCTTGTTCCGTTCCCTCCATCCTCTCTTCATCTGATCCCTCATCCTCCTCATCTCCTTCCTCGCCGATCTTTACGACCTGAATCTCATCTTCATCCACTATACTCCCGGAACCCATCTCATCATCTTCCTCGCTCTCATCTTCTCTTGTACTGCTCCCTCGCTCGTCTGAGTCCAGGTGGGAGGGGGGCGATGTTCCCGAGCTGCCCCTGCGAGGCTGCTCTTCAGCGGGGTTGTCATCTTCCTCAACTCCCTGGTTCAGATCTTGACCCTGAGCCTCTTTCTTACAGTAGGAGTAACGGTGGTTCATGTGCTGCGAGTAAGAGCCGGAGTGAGAGAAGCGCTTTCCGCATTTGTCGCACTGGTAGGGCTTTTCTCCGGAGTGCAGGCGCAGATGTTCGATCAGGTGGTGCTTGTGTTTAAAGGCCTTGCTGCAGATCCCACATTCATGAGGCCTCTTACCTGCAGAACATGAAGAAATGTTCATCTATTATTAATACTCTTGGAACACTTTTCCAATTGTATATAAGAATAACTAAACAATATAGAAAGATGCTGCATTTGAGCTCAACTAAAGCAGATTTATATGTCATATGTCATGTTAAGGTCTTAAGATTTTTTCAGTCCATTTGTGCAATTTTTACATTTTTAATATGCATTTGACCATAAATACAATCATTAACGGGATGGTTCGCCCGAAAATAAAAATTCTGTCTTTTGGAAACCTGTATGACTTTCTTCTGCAAAACCCAAAAGAAGATATTTTGAAAATGGTTGGTAACCAAATAACACTGACCCCCATTGGCTTGCACTGAATGGACATAAAACATTAACATTTCTTAAAATATCTGCTTTTGTGTTTCCAAAGAACATTTTGTCATACACCGGTTTTGAACAACATGTGGGCAAATAAAATATGAACCACCTATTTTTTGCTTTTAATGAACCATCCACTGTGTCTTGTCTACATCGTTTGTCTAAACATTTGGAAACATTTAAACAACTTGGGAACTTATACAGCACTAATACAGCACCATTTGTTGTATAAATATAAATATTTGGTCAGTTGACACAGTGGACTATACTTCCACCTCCCATTTATGTCTTATGTAAGTGAAATTAAACATGGCATCTTACGCAAAAAAGCTCCAAAAAACATTTGTGTCATTTCCAAACGCAGTGCAAGAAATCTCCACACCCGGCCCTCATCCCTGGATCTTTCAAGAATTAAGAACTGCATTACATGTTGTTATGTATCCATGGACATTAAGACCAAACAATGAATCAAAACAAGCTGCGGCGCACAAGACAAGCCAGTTCCACCAAAGGCTGCAAGTTTATAAACTGGGATTTTAGGAAAAAGAGCGCGAGAGAAAAGATTCAGGATGTAGTGATGTCATTTGGATGAGCGCTGCTCGCTTTAAGCCAGGTATCTCAAGAGCGAGAGGTGACCGTCTCTTGGCTTTGTCGTGTTTTTAGAGCAGAAAGGGGGGTGGGGTGTAAATTGCTAACAGAGGACTGATGCAAGAGCTTGGGTTTGGTGTGAGAAGGTAATGTATTTGGCCGGCGGATGAGGGAAAATAAGTTACCGCACCCTCCAGCACGTGTAATTTAACAGCGGTTGGAACTTGAAATTCTCCTCTGCTGGCCATGTAATAGGTAAAATTGCTGCAATACAATGTGCTTGGTCATAATTTCCCCTTCAAATCATATTTCTGTTACTACCCGACAGCTTACTGATGAGGGGGCGCTATAAACGGGCTTAACAACTGCCAATTCTCTCTTTGTGTGTGTGTGTCAGAAGCCCACCTGTGTGTTCGTATTTATGGCGGAGCAGCGAGCTGCTCTTCTGGAAGATTTTGTCACACAGGTCGCAGGCGTAGAGGCCGCTTTCCGTCCTTTTCATCTTCTTCCTCGTAGGCCCTGAGTCTGAATCAGTTTGTTCTTCCAACGTTGACGTGACCTCGGACCCCATCTCCTGTTTTTCCTCCTACACAGATTGAAAATTGTTCACTACATTAAAGTATTTAAACTTTCTATAGATTTATAAAAGCAAAGGAACCAACTTATCCGGTAGCAAACATGTCAAACCATGCATTCTCACCTTGATGCCATTGACCTGCAGTATGTTCTGTTGTGGCGTTTCGCCGCCTGCTGGACTGGAGGATCTAGTGGTGTAACTGTAGGCTAGCTGAGGAATCAGGATGGTCTGTTTAGTGGTGGTAAGTGCACGTAGACATTGCCCTTGTCCCTGGTCAGTGATGGCCACTAGCGTGGGCAGTTGAGTGGTCACAATGTTAATGGGATTGGCACTTGGTTGGCTTGCGTATATGGCAGCATTGGTACTTGCATTGCTGAGCGCCTCCTTCTTTGTGCAAGTCAAATTCAGCGGCTCCTCTTGAGCCGAGTAAACATTGTTAGCATGATCGCTAGCCACGGCAGCCATAGCAGCGGATTTTGGTAGCGATAGATCGAGGGGTCCCTCGCCTTCCTCTTTAGTACGGGCAGGGACGGGGCCATCAGCGGATAGGTTTAGTGGTGAAGGGGATGCAGGGGCGCTCTCGACTCCATTTATCCCAGGTGCCGTGCCATCCGCTGGACTACAGCATTCTGTTCCTTCTGGCTCCTCATTGTTCATTTGCTCATCCGGCTCTAGTCTGGGTGACACGCCATTAGTCTCCTCTGGACTTGTTTGAGTATCTTCAGTCAGGGGTGAAGAGGGATCTAAAGATATTTGTCCTAGTTGCATCTTCTCAAACCACTTCTTCACCACTTCCGCTGGAAGACTGACGGATTCAGATATCTTAGCCAGCTCCTCTTTCGTGGGCTCATTATTTAAGGCAAAGTAAGCCTTAAGCAAGGAAAGAAGGTTCTTTAGAGGAGGCTGACCAGGGCACAGTCCTTCCTCTAAGTCCTTCATATCAAGACTTTTCCCATTTACTCTATGTCCATCTTTACCACAGTGCTTGTTGTTGTGTGTCTTTTCATCCACAGTGATGGTGGTTTTGTCCCTATTGGTTTTAACTGTCAGGTCCTCTGGCAGCTTCTGAGCCTTGCTCTCAGAGATTGATCCCAGATTTTCCTTTTTGGGACTTTGCAGAACGGCTTGAGCCTGTGAAGGGTCTAGGCTGTAGTTGATGATGATCTTGGCATTGCCATCCTGATCTAGGATGGGAAGACTAATGGCTTGGATTACTTGTTGAGGTGTCTGAGCAATGCCCACTCCTCCTGCTCCAATAATTCCCGTTTGCTGACCCTTGGCCTGGGCGCTTTCTAGCACTTGCCTGATGACGTTCCCATCCACTGCCACCTTCAGCACGTTCTGCAGGTCTCCCAGGTTGATGCTGATTGGGGACACCAGGCCTACTGTTGGGAGAACAACAGCCTGAACGGCACCCTGAAGGGGTGCTGTGGCCCCACCCTGGAAGATGCCATTTACCCCCCTTGTTGATGGAGCTACGACCACAGGCTTGTACTCGTAGTCTAGTGGCTCTGACTTAATTTGCGTTAGGGGAAGCTGCTCTTGAAGGGGTTTGCTGTTGTCCAGTTTGTCTCGGACTTGGGCACGTGCTGTAGGGGAGGAGGTCGGCAGGGAGGGTGAAGAGCACTGTGGAGTTTTTGCCAGCCCAGCGGTGGGAGTGGGTCGCGTCCGTCCGTTCACTGAGATTAGGCCAATGCACTTCTTACTGCTGATGTGAGAACTGTAGGAGCCAGAATGAGAGAAACGCTTTTTGCAGTTGGAGCATTCGTAAGGCTTTTCTCCTGTGTAACACACAATAAAAAACATCAGACAACTAAAACTGTTTACACATATATTCTTCAACTCTGTTTCTTTTACTGCTCATGACAGTTGTTTGTTGCATATGTGATGATCAAAAGAATGGTTGGGGAAAAGTCTTTAAGTAATTCAAAAAGACACTTCAAAGGTTAAAGTCACCTTTCACGCTTCTCATGATCAAACTACTACTAAAGATTTTAATTTCAAACTTTAAACCTGTCAGAACCCTGTGCTACATTAAAAAGGCAAACTTAGAGTATTAGCAAGCTTCAGACAAAAACTTTTGAAGTATTGCCCTAAATTTTCACAAAGAAGTCCAGGATTGAACACATACACACTCCCATGCATGCATTCTTGCAAACACACATGCAAAGACCTCAACATACAAACTTTAGCAAATTTCAGGCAGTTCTCACCGCTGTGGATGCGCAGGTGTTCTTTCAGGTGGTGTTTGTACTTGAAGGCTTTGCCACATTCAGTGCATTTAAACTTTCGATTTCCTCCTCCACCTGACTGAGTAACATGTCGCTAAAAATGACAGAGACAATGTCTGTTATGCATGAGCAAACTATACTATACTGCTGTTAATTTTTCTCTAAATTTACTAGACAAAACAGTTAATCTTTGATTGTCATCATATAGAAAAAGACTTAAACTTTTCATAGTCTTAATTAACACATGGTGCTGGATTTAAAGTTTTATTTGAATAATATAAACCTTTAAACATTTCTAAATTAGCCATGTGTTAAATCCACACGTTTTAAGCTCAGTTTTTAGTTTAGGGCTTTTGCAAAATACTCAAGTTTTTCCCCAGTTACCCACAAAATTACATTTAGACAAGTAAAAACGTTTCTTTAAGTTGACATTATTTTATAACATTGATCTAATTTAAACTTATAACCAATCAAAATACAATTATTTTTTATACAAGTCAAATACTTTTTAAATAAAATAACTAATGGTCACAATAGATTACCTGTTCTCGTCCAGCTTTGTGTGCAGTCATGTGTCTGTCCAGCTGTGTGCGGTAAGCGAAGGTGTAGCTACACAGAGAGCAGCTGAAGTTGTCCTCACTCTTCTCGTGTCTGTATTTAATGTGTTCCTTCAACGAGGTGTAACGCTTGTAACCGCGAGAGCAATATGGACAGGTGAGGAGCTGCGAAAATGAGTCTGGCGTGCCTTGAAAAGAGATAGAGATGAGAAAAAGGTTATTATATTATAACACAGGAAGGAAGAGTGAGCAGATCTTTATGCTTCTATAACTGCCTTTTATTTCCTCAGTTTAACCTTATTGCTAAAAAAAAAATGAAGTGTTGAGTCCCTTTGTTAAAATGTTTCTCGTGTTCTTGATATGAAAATGTTTCATACATGCATAAAAAATTGTATGCATATATGACATTATATATATTTACATTTACATTTAGGCATTTAGCAGACGCTTTTATCCAAAGCGACTTACAAATAGTCGAGGAGACAATGAAGCGGTAATATGATAAAATGTTTTGTTTAATTAAATTTTGTTTTTAATCTGAGCAATAAATAAATATAATATATATTTTCCCCGATTTACAGAAAACAGCTACTTAAATATAATTCCGTGCAACAATCTTGTCAGGTATATTCACAACAAAAATACGTTTTGTAAATTTTGCCACCATCCTATAATTTTATATATTTTATATATATATATATTAAGAATAAGTGTGTTGTATGAATTGTTGGGTTAATATTTTCTAACACTGAATTACAAATTATTATTATATTATATAAATTTTAATCGCCAAAAACTTGAAACCATAAACTAGACATTTTACTTACATCTAATATTCTTTCTATTAACATCAAATTTCCTTTTACATTTACATTTACATTTAGTCATTTAGCAGATGCTTTTATCCAAAGCGACTTACAATAGTCGAGGAGACAATGAAGCGGTAAATAGCCGATACAACAATAGGTGAACAAGTGCTATAACAATGCTACCAAGCCTTTTTTTAATGCAAATATCCTAATGTCTATACATACATATCAAATAAAAATTCAATAGACTCAAATAACAGAAAAATTAATTTCAAAAACATTATGATAGAAAAATAATTGAACATTGGATATATCATTAATTTCATAATAAAAGAAAAGTTCATAACTGTTAGGGCCAAATAACACCTTAAAAATGTAAAAAATTTAAATCATGCCATTCATAAATTTGTAATTACTAAAGAACACTTGCTTAATAGACGTGCTTGCAGATATTTTTGCCTAAATGGTGACTATGAGACACCTGGATGTGTTTCTGTCCAACTCTCACACAGGTAACATATTACCTGTTAACAGGTAATCTATTAACCTTCTCCCTCCGGTCAGGTGAAACGCTCTCTCTCGCAATCACACAGCAACAGGAACGTGAGAAAGTAGCTCAGGTATGGCACATTTACTCAGGTGTTGCAGGTGTAACAGAAAAAGCATTTTCAGTGTCACTAATGGTCATGGAAAAGTCGTCCGGGGGGATCAGATGAAATATAAATACAGCCTAAAAGTCTTTATTTGATACGTTGTTGAATATTCACAAGAAAGGATTCCTCTAAATGCTACACAAAGTCAGGAGTCTCTTAACCTTGACGGTCCCATAACAACCTTTGTATATCACAAAAATATCATTGAATAAAAACCTTTGTAAATCCCCATTTTTTTCTACTATTATATTCAGAGGTGGTGTTTTTAGGCAGTGTGTTTGAGCTATACATGTGTGTGTACCATTTTCATCATGTCCGCTGGTCTCCGGAGTTCCCTGCCGTGGTTCGTCGTCCGGAGGCTCTGGAAAGATGACGGCCGTGTCTCCTTGCTGGAGCATCTCCTCAACCAAAGCATCTCTGCTCCTCTCATCCTCATCGGACATGCACTCATCTTTCACTGCAACACATTTTAAACCAAAACATTTACATCGATGATAGGTGTGAAAATGATGATATAATGCATTACAAGTCAAAGTATAAAGCATTTTGAACGGCTTGCCTCTGCAAACACTTAATAATGACTCACTATTTATCAGTAAGTAAAGCTGTGAGCAACTGATATATATATATATATTTCTTTCTTTCCCCTTGGAAGAAAAACATTTTTTTGTACGAAAAAAAATTATATGTGCTAATATTAGATTTAAAATACAAAAGGCTAGATAATAATATTGAAATATAAAAAGTCAGACTGCTACAGTTGTGATTGGGTCAACTGTAATCCTCTACATTTCATTCTCAAATGGCTTATGTAATTGCTTAACAGTTTTCAATTAGATACAATCATATTGCTGAGGAGTTTTTACCTACACAAGGTGCTAATTCATTTTTAATTGCAGCTTTTAGGAATAATGTGTCGGAGGTGGGAGCAAAATATATAATAGTCCCAAATTATAAACAAAAGATCACTGAACAAACACAGTTTTTAAACAGATCCTTATGGATCCTTAAACAATTGCAAACAGCGAATACCGAATTACAATGAACACCCTACTGAGCATGTGCAGGATCCAATCATGTACATGTCATCACTCTTGTTTATTGTGATTGAAGAAATCGAGTGTTAGAATTGCCCCCTCCCGGTGTCCCCTACATTAACTAAATGCTCAGTGGCGCTTACACAAGTTTATGTACATACACCCACAAAAACACATATTAGTCCACAATAGCACATTTACCTATTAAATGCAAATGAAAAAGAAATGACTCCGGTGAAGCTAATTCAATTTCAACTTAATGCACAATCTGAGCTCAACCTTCCCATTAAACGGGCTTCTTTAATTTGAGCAATGTACTCTCATTCTCGTACGCTTACGAACGCGAGATTGGCTGAACTAACGATTGCAAATGAACGAGCAAAGGCTTCGAAAGAAACCGAGGCCTGGGGCGGCGCACTGTTCTGTGCTTTAGCTACGCGCGCTCTCATGCGTATGCTGAAAATGAGTCCACAATGTCAGCAATTACAACTAATGGCATTCGTGAGCGAGTCAAAACAACATTCAGAAACACCTGAGGACATTTGCGCATTTGTGTGTCGAACCGATTTAAGAGATGCTGCAATATGTGAGCGAGAAAACAAAATGAAGAGTTTTGTTTATGTTAGTGGTCTTTCCTTGTCCTTTTTTCGCTGTTATCCTGTCCGCCTCTGTCAGCCGTGATGTCTCCATAAGGGACGCTGATTCGGAGTGACACTGTTTATTTGGGTGACAAGTAGAATTTTGTCAAGAGAGTATAGAGCCTTTAGTTCTGTGCAGATTTCTCATTATTTAATAGAAGATCATGCAAATTGTATAGGATCATTTGCATAATCTTTTTAATGACGTTCCCTGTAGCCAGGGACACTATAAAACTTAAAATAAAATAAACAGTGTGATCTTTATTCTAGAATTAACATTAAGGATAATTTTCTGGACTTTCGTTTTTTGTAAGTTTATCTCTAAAGGTTTTCAAGACCTAAAAAAAACATACCGATCATATTTTTGAACGCTTGAGTAAAATGTTTTCATTATCTTGAAAAAGTTTTAAATTGAATATTGGCTTCAATGAAGTCCACACAAAAAACATTTGTATAATTCATTTATATTTAAAAAACGTTTCCAAAGTGAACAAGAATGTTATTTAATAAAAATGTCTTTGAAATAGATGAATATGAATGATTAAGATCAGCCAATAAGAGCACAGAATTTGGACTTTTTTTATAAATCATCTCAGGGTGAAACCACAAAAAGCTGATTGATGAAATGCCAAGAGAATATTTCTGCAAACTCAAGATAAAAGGTACACTTTTTTTTATTGTGATATTTCGTGAAACAATTTACAAAAAAAAGTACATGTGAAAATGTGAGATTTTTATTTGTTTGTTCAGATTTATTTTTCACAAAAAGTCTCATAGTTCCTGTTGTTTGATTACATAGATTAAATAAGCTTACTACTTTTTCTAAATATGGAAAATATGTTAATAAGTGAGTAAGTGTTTCAATAGTGTTTGACCTGTAGTGTACGCTTTAAAAAAAATGGTGTAAAGTAAATATTACAAAAACAACAGTTATATCAATTTAGTAATAGTTTACATGTTTTGTCTATAAAGTGTAAATGAGACAAATAGAGACAGTTCTGTCAAGTCTTCATCCAAATGAATCCCTATTTGATGAATTCAATGGCAAAGGTTTTAGTGAATCCCTCCCAAAAGTGTCTATGCTCTCATCTTTCACCCGCTGCCCTCCTCAGCTCTACTTCTAAGAATTTTGTTCAATCTGGACTCAATCGTTTATTTTTCCACATTATTAGAATCCTGTGACATGTTGTTGTGAAGGATATTATCTCCTCAGGTCTAACAATAAACTGGTGATAGAGACAGACAGCGATTATTTTGTGATTGTACAACACGCTTAAACCTTCTTTGAAGAGAAAGGAATTAGATAGGATTGGTTTGTATACAAAGCTTGATTCAGTGGTACACAATTCATGTATACATGCACATACAGTCTTACAGATTATATATGAACTCTTGACCTTCCCTTTAGACCGTTTACAGAAAGGGTTGATAAAGTGTGTGAGTTTACTGAAAAATATCATTTAGCTTTTGGGATAATGAGCGAAAGAAAATGTAGAATTGTAAAGTCTTTTTTGGATGAGTATGAATTGCTTTTCCTATTTTAATACTATGAAAAAAAATCTGGCTTACTTCAGAATGACCATAGTACGTATTGTTCTCACCGCAGCTTAAGGTGGCCTGAATTCTGAGTTTTTATGCTGTTACGACAATCTCTAAAATATGCATATTAACACGTCACACGTGGTCTTATAGTTCAAGTTCAACGTGAAAATTCTGTCATCTTTACTTATCCTCTTGTCAATCAAACCAGCATGACTTTCTTTTTTCCCCAGAACACTGAATAAGATATTTTGAAGAAAGTTGGTAACTAAACAGCAAAGGCTATTGTATGCAGCACTTATATTGTATGGACACAAAACGAATGCAGGTGAATGGATGCCAGTTATCAACATGTTTAAAAATATCTTATTTTGTGTTCTTTAAGTGATAGGTTTGAAATGACAATAGGGCGAGTAAATGATGCATTATGTCCGACAAAAGTGAAAAAATATAGACGGATGTTAGATCAAGATTATTATTAACCATTTATTATGGATAAAATATGATTTGTATATTAAAATACACATTTGTTGTCTGTTGTAATCTAAAAACACACCTTCTCCATTTTATAATGTTTGGCCTATGACTCTAACTTCAGAAATCACACATTAGCTCACCAACCTACACTGCATTTCCCAGAATTCAACAGCTTCACTTGCACTGATTAAAGTTCTGGTGGGATTTCCATTATGAGTCAGGCACTCACATACGTTCCCCAGTGACCAATTACTTCATCACCATATGCTCATGCACTTTAAACCCTAATATTCAAATACAGCCTGTAATCCGGCCCAACAGTAAAAATGAGGTAAGCCTTCCACCGTGTTCCTTGTTCCATTATGCTAGGTGCCTATGTTCACCGCATTACGTAAATGTCTGCCTCTAATGCCCGTTCAAGAAACGTTTGGGTAAATTACAGGGGAATAGAATGCCGTAACATTGAATTGGATACACTGCATTACCATCCGTGCCTTGGTAATCACATATTTGTTTTTTTTACCCAAATAAGACTGAGATAGAAGCATTTTCTGGATATATGAGAACTGACAGCGCGTGCGAATGCAGTTATCCGATCGCGAGGAATGAAATGCAGAAAAATAGCAGGCGAGCAAAAGTGCAGAATGGAAAGTAAAAGCGGAGGTTAAGGTACAAGAAATACAGACAGCGAGACCACAGAGAGTCAGCCACAAAGTGTCAGGTACTCCAAAACAGAGATGCCTGCCAAGATAAAATGAGAGAAAAAAGTCAAAGAGAATATTACAAGGGGTGTGAGGCTGAACTGATTGTGCTGAACCGCTATATCTAGTGACTGCTTTACAACTCTGAGCACGATGAATGATGGAATCCTTAGGCTGAGAAGTGTATATAACTCAAACTTGACATTGGAGAATAAAGAACAATGTGCATTACATCTCCACAGACCAATTTCTCTATGTGACACGCCTTCTAATGGCTCGTATATCTGAGTTTCTCTGCCTTTGGTGATGGAGACCCGGAAAGTGAATCACTGGATGGAGAAATTCTTTGGAAATGTAGAAGGTGCAACAGGTGCTTGGATCCCAAAACGTTAAAAGAGGGACGACAAAGGATTCTGGGAAAACATCAGACACTTTCCAAGTGAATTAATTCAAACCTTTACAACAAAGAAACAACATTTGGACCAATAAAGACTACAAAGACATGAAGGTGGTATGGAAGACAGAAAGATAGAGAAGGTGTTTGTGTGTGCAGTCTCTCTCTCTTAACTCGGGGTTCTGTGAAGTGTTTAATGTTTGGAGATGTCTGCCAAAAACAATGGCTTTCTTCTTCTGAACTCTAAGTCTGCAAAGAATTGACAGTCGGGGACAGGGTCTGACTGTACGCCGGCAGAAATTAAAATAAAAAAAGTCAATGATTTTCTAGGGGGAACTTACAAAATAAAACGGCACAAAAATCTACTGAATAAAAACGTGGGACTGCTGTGCAAGCAGTCACCTTGGTTATAGCGATGCTATTTTATCTACTAGGATTTCTGTGTCCCGCAACACTAACTTTAATGCACAATAGCGTCTTGGCATCTCACACAGTACAGACGCTGAGATCGCCTATTCATCCATAAACAACCCTCGTATAGTGGGCAATACGGATTCACAGGAAACACAGAAAAAAATACTATCACTGCAAACAAAAGATCTCTGTTGTCATCCTCTATCAAACCGTTCACTATAAAAACTGACAATCAAAAATATATCCAGGTTTGATTTTTCTTTAAGGGAATATCGCTGCTGGACATTTGATGGTTTCATTACACTGTCTCGACCTAAGAGACCATTTTCCATTAATAAAACATGAATCCTGGAAGTGTGATAAAGACCAATTCAGTATGCTAATCACAATGACACTACAATTACACACTATCTAAGGAAATCTGCATGCCGAACACATCTAAAAGATTCATTAAAGGCGAAGTGTGAAATATTTGCTGTGGTACAATACTTTCAACAAGACATTCACATATGATATACCCAAGCAGTATATCATAGCAATACTTAGTAAGTTTGTCTTATGTATCAATGTTACAATTCAATGACCTCACGGGGTGGGGCTTACCATCATCCCATCTGCCGTCTTGGTCGGCTGTCCCATTATGGTCGTCGTCTGGGGCCACGCTGTCACAGTCAGCCCCGTCCAATAGACTGCCTTCCTCCTCCACAATGTGAAGCTTGTCTTCATCATCTGAGTCTGACTGGCCCTCCACCACATGACTGTAGTTACTGACTGTATAAAGAGACAAAACACACAGCATTTAGAGAGAATACTAACACGTGAAGAGGATTGAGACAGTAAAAATATTTTAGAAAAGAACAGGCCAAAACTAAAGCTGAGTTGATGTGTCAAAGATGACCTAATAAAGACTAATGAAGCGTACTTCAGGGAACAATTTAATTAAATCCCAAATAACACAGGAGCAGTCCATGTGTCCTTTAAATGAGCAAATGAAACAAGACAAAGAATCACTTAGGATTGAATCGATAAATCATAACAACCCTTGTGTTAAAACCATTCATGGCCAAATGGCCCAGTGTGGATTGAGTGAGACTATAGCTGTGAATTAACCAGTACAGTATTAGTGAAATCATTCATAGTACACTACAGTAATGGATACATTTTAAAGGTTTAGTTTGTGAGATATAGCAGCATATAGCTGTGAGGTTGAGAAAATCCAACCAACAAGTTGGTCCACCGCTCACTCCTCTCTTTTTAAGCACTATGGTGGCTGACACATGACAAAGATGTTGTTACCTTTTTGCCTCTTTGCCAAAGGAAATAACATAATTACGAAATGCTTTCTGCGGTGGAAACATGACGGAGAATTCCATGTAAGAAGATCCGAAATGTACACTGTAAAAATGTATGTGGCTTAATAAATAACACAAAAACGAACTCTTATATTTACTTAGATTTTTTTAACCTACATATACACAATATTTAAATGTAAATGTACTAAATTTAAAAACTTTAAAATTACTCATCTTTTTTATTGTAAATTCTTTAACCGAAAAACCTTAAACTTTTGAGTGTATGAAGAAAGAAATAACTCATAATAAAATAAAATGATGTAATTCATTATATAAGGTCTTTACATTCAACCAAAAACATGGTTATGTACAGTATATTACATTGCATTAGTTCCTACACAATAGTTCAAACATGTTTTTACACATTGAACCTTTTAAGCTGATATGTAATTCACAACTTATGAATAAAAGAGAAGAATTACACACTTCAGCTTTAACATTTAAACACCTATGTACTCTTTTGACAAAGAGGAGCAACTGGGTGACCTCCTTTTCTGCAGCGTAGAGAAAGAGAGAGAGATAAAGCTAAAACACCATTGATTTTCTGTAACTGGCCAGACGGCCTTAATTAGTAATGTGTGTGTGTTTGTGTGTGTGTGTGTGTGTGTGTGTGTGTGTGTGTGTGTGTGCGTGCGTGCGTGCGTGCGTGCGTGCGTGCGTGCGTGCGTGCGTGCGTGCGTGCGAGAGAGAGAGAGAGAGAGAGAGAGAGAGAGAGAGAGAGAGAGAGAGAGAGAGAGAGAGAGAGAGAGAGAGAGAGAGAGAGAGAGAGGAGGTTTGTGTGTGTGTTTGCATGTGAGACCAAGTGTGATTTGACATTCTATTAAAACAGGGTATGACAGAGGGGTAAGCTCACCTAACAAGTTCTCATTTGTTAAGGGTAAGTGCTGGCAGAACAAGCCCTCTAATGGAGCGTGCATAAATCAAGAAGAGGTTGAATGCTCGGATTTATAAATTCAGCTTAAAGACAGAACAGAAACCATTTTTTTAGGCAGCCACAGGGCCCAAATGTCCATCCCTTTTAAAACAACTTGCAGAATTGTAAATACCTTGCCGTTGAAAGTAAATAAAACTGTGTTACTCATGAGTCCTACAGTAAATAAAATGAACAATAGTTTGACCCTTGGTAAACAAACAAGTCAATGACCAAAATCATCTGATGAAGAAGAAATACAAGAACGAATACTGTTCCATAATGAGTCGAACAATTTTGACAAATTTTGAGCCACGAGAAAATGTTTTGATTTCCTATAGGATGCTGTGAGAGACCCAATGAGCTGTGACGTTTGTCAAGGAAAAACTTTATTAGATCGTACATGATGCTAGAAAGTGTCAGCATTTATCATTGTAATAGACGGCAATCGTGATGTTTGAATAGCAGGTGTATACGCTTTCTACAGGGAATGGAAGGTGTGCCAAACAGTCCTCCACTCTTTCCCTCTCTCACTCCATTTCTCTCGTGTGCTCGTTCTCCATCATTCTTCTTTTCCACTCATCTAAGTACCTCTCTCCGGCCAAATCAATTTTCCTCTGAGAGGAGCAAAGTCAGCAGAGGGGTTGGCCGTACACACACATACACACGCACACATACACGCACACACACTCCATATCTCTTCTGCTGGCCTTATCTGGCACATTTACATTCAGCTGATTTTGTGCTTTTTGTAGCACTCTTTAACCAACACTCTCCCTCAATCTTCTTTTATTTCTCTGTCCTTTGCTTTTATTCGGGACCTGGTCTGAGCACACAGTACACAAACCTCTTCTGTCTCTCAATCCTTTCTTGGTTCAGATCATGGATCATAAAGGCCTGCAGTGCAATGCACGATATTTCTGAGTCGTCATATGCAGCGAGCTTGAAAAATGCTGTCTGAGGCGAAATGAAAAATCATAAAGATAGACTCATCGCTCACTAGCCACCAGTACTGTCAAAGCCATCCGAGTGATGTACAGATCACCGCGAGAGTCAATTCGGTGTCCTGTGAAGGCGACGCCACGGCATCAATCCCATCAGGCTGTTCAGCCAAGGGACGCAAGCGGTGAGGCTAGTCAGCAGAAGACAGAAGTAAAGGGACAGCAGAGAGTTTGTGAGCTCAGAGTGAGTGATCCATAACAAACAGCCACGAGCCGTGTTCCGGCGTTCCGCTTGAGAGATTTCATTACAGCCTTCAGGAGGTACACACAGGAAAAGTGACTAAACAAACGCCTTACAGAGAAAAGTATTGCTCACATTATGCTGCCGCTGTAATCTAAAACCGTGCGACGGCACGGGTAGAGCAAACAGTACAAAAAGACAAGCTACATAAAACATTATGGCGACAGAGGTCAGTGTACAAAAACACAAAGATTACAACTATATACATTTTCCTGCAAAAAACATATCTAAAATAGGTTTTAAGCTCATCTTAGAAATAATCACAACGTGATTGTTTTGCTGAAACGTGCAGCCACATATCACTATGGATATCTCAAGTCAGCATCTGAAACCATTAGCCTAATGAGTCTACATTCCTATTGGTCAATCACTTTTCCAGATTTGCCTCATCTATGGATTTTACAATCAACCCATAACGGGGTAACATGTTGACTTAGCGAAAAATGGTGTTTAGTCCGCGGCTCTGTGCCTGTGTGACAAAGCCTGTTCTCAGAAATCTATTTCTGTAGCTATTGAATAAAATCCGATGAAATCTTGATTGCTCTGTAAAGTCTGTTAGTGCGCTATAAAACAATGCAAAAGTTTCTAGAAAGATATGATACAAATCTGCAATATATACATAAAATAAAATACTTTAAAATAAATGAAATGAAAATGAATTTATTAAATTTACAATTATAGAACATACAAGTTTAGTGCTTTAGAATTTGTTTCCTTAACAATTTCATGGCCAATTTAACAAATGACTTAATTTTGATAAAAAAATGTAGGACGGTATAGATATGGCAAACAAGTTTGGCCTTATGGCATCCCTTTTGGATTTGATCACCTAAAATTTGCACTTTCACCTCCTTGCCACTGGGAACATACTGAGCTAATTACAATGTGTTTCGAAGTACCTTGGTCAATAATGGTCCTATCTCAAGGTTCAATAATAAATGCCTTTAAAAGCAACACGTCCAAGGGTCCCGATCAAAAACAAATATAGATTTCGCCTCACCTGGACAAAGCTCAACTGCTTGTTAGCAGTACATCAAATATGGAGTCTTTAAATAATGGATTGAACTTTCTTCCATCTAGACTGCAGCTGAGATAAAAGACACATGAGACTCGGAGGCAGACAAGAGGTATTGATTTGTCATTTAGGAAGGTGCGCCGCAGGTTTCCCATGAGCCTTTTCCGCTTAGAACATTCTCATCTGCTGCTCTGTACTCTCAATCTGGGGGTAGTTCACCCAAAATGAATTTGTATCACCATATACCCTGGTGTAATTAGAGACCTGTATGATGCTATACTGCAGAACACTCAAGAATGGTGAATGACAAACATCCATTTTTGGACATTTCTCAAAATATCGCTCTTTGTAATCAACAGAAGAATGAAACCGCAACAACACAAGGAAGAATAACATTCAAGATCACATTCAAGTAAAAAAAACAATGTTCTTATCCAAACCCCAACATAAACCCCCCAAATAACTATATATACAAGGTAGATTCCTTTTTATTCCCAAATAAGTTTCACTCATCCAACTATGAACTTTTTTTATTTTCTTTTGGTTTGTTCTGAAAACCAAAAATGTGAAAAGCTAGACAGAATCAGCCCAGACTTTTATTAAAAACACATTTTAAATCAAATCTTTCAGTAAGCTGTCTTTCAGCAGTATATATTTATCATTACTGCCCATGATTTAAGAAAATAATCTTGGCTATGCCCATGCCTACCTTAGTGTTCCACTCATGGGATTTATCACCAATAAAGGGATCTTGAAAGGGTCCTGGAGAAGTAAATTACAATGTTTTTTCCCTTTACATTGACAGCTACATATACCTCCCAGAGTCATGAGCTGAACACCACCAGTCTTTAATATGGAAAGGAACTCATTTTATACCTGCAGATCTCCATACACCAACATTACACAAAGTGGGTGTTCTCCCCCCAAAAACCCCTTAATAGCTTGTAATTGGGTTTCCACTGAAAGCACAGTTGTCTTTTGGGCTTAGGAACACGCTTTTTTCAAAGCTGTCTTTGAAGACATAGAATTGATGTTTGTTTAAGAAGCCAGCTACAGTAAGAATGGATGGTTGGGTTTTTTCGTTTGTTCATCCAAGCTTTTATATCGCTCCTCCAGGCCTGGTGAGACAAGCTATGCCTGGAATGTCCAATCATAACACTCTCCCTGAGTGGCTCGCCATAACCACAGATCTCTGTGTCAGCCTTTCCTACCTTCATTGCGTTCGACAACCGTATACTGCACTGTTGAGTTTCAGATGCAGAGTAATTAATAGTGCTAAGTCAAGCATCACTATTAGTATTGCTAATACCAGGGTTAAGGATTTCAATAAATTTTAAGGGTGTAAGTTACTGCACAATTAGAGTTACACACATGAATGATACCGCAAATTATCTGTGCTTTTAGTTTTCCAAGCAAAGGTTTATTCAGCCAGAATACAATAAACCCAAAAGAACACTCATGACTAATAGGTACCAAAATAGACAGAGTGGTCTGTGGGGTCTACAAAGTAGGTGTGTGGTCCATATGTACAGAAGCAACCAGTTCAACAAACCAACACATAGCAACACCTTAGCTACCACCTAAAACCGCATAGCATGCACCAATAAAGAAACATGAGCATTTGTTTGACTTACCACCCGGTCACACAAACTTTTTTATCCATAAATAAAGTACCATTTCTTAAAATGACATTACAAGGCAACAGTGACATCATCTAGTCTATTGGGCCACCAAAAAAAAGCTGGCACGAACTGACTCTCCTTTACATTATTTATTTGTTTGTTTATACATGTTTGGCACAGTACGTCAAGCTTTGCAACCCTGTTATCCAAAATAGATATATTTTTTACATTACTTATGCAAAGAAAATTCTAAGAATCAACCAAATTCAGATTGTTTGTAGCGATGCCAACCGAAGCCAATTTGCGATGAAATTAACCACCCTGTCACTTTTTATTGTAACATAATAATACACCTGTTGTTGTTTTAAATTTCATTTTGTGCCCGAGGTGGATAAATGTTGTATTTGTAATATATTTGTATTTGGGTTCATTAAAATTTGTTCTATATGAATTTTTGGAAAATCGGAAAATGAAAAAGGCCCCCGTTTCCTAGACTGACATACAAAACTATTTTAAGCCATTTTTGCCTTTAAAAGTATACACCCTACAGAAAAAAATCATCCTAAATACTAATCTTTACAAAAGAAGATACTTTGAGAAAAGTTGAAGTGGTTTTGTGCCATATAAAGGAAATAAATACAAATGAAATAAATAGAGGCCGACGTTTTTTTATAAAACAAAGAAAGTCTTACAGATTTAAGGAATAGTACGAAAATATTTTTAGGGGGGTTGATCTTTTCCTTTAAAGTGTCAACTTTTCAATACCCACAGAATTCATCCTATTGGCTTTTCTAGACTCATCAAATATTGTACAATTTCTAACTCCACATCACTCAGAATTTGTACCCCTTAAACAAGCAGCATTGAAGGAACAAAGACACACCCTGCACCAGAAGTGAGCTATCTATAACCCAAAGCTATGATACACACATACTGTAAAACACACTTCTGCTTTTATCTCAAACTACCTATATGCAAAATCTGAAAAATTCAACTGCACTCAAACTATATATGCAATAATTCTTATGATGTACAAATGATGTACTCTCTTCTCTGGCAAACACACAAAGTCACGAGCTTCAAACCACATCCCCACCCAGCATTCTTTTCTCTAGCGCAGACACACTAACCACAACAAGACAGAGTCATTACATCAAACAAAAGCTTGTCATCTGACACATCAGTGTATCTAGAGAGTGTGCAAACTCACTCCGGAGAAACACTCAGATTTTTCATTTCGTTGTTTCTGAGTCCAGGCCTGTGCGATCTGCACTGAGCTGTAGAGGGCAACCTGTTCCCAAGGAGACATCTCAGAGGCAACAGAAACTGTGTGCCCCAGTTTAGCATTCATGTCATGCAAGTCTCAGTTCCTTATGTCAGATAGGATGAGGGATGAGAAAGAAAGCAGTTGTGGAAATTAAGACTAGTATTAAAAATCTATGAGGGATTGCTCATATGGTTCTACTCATAAAAGCAAAGATGCACGACCACCACAATTGAGAACTAGTGCTGTACCAGTTGAAGACATAAAGTGGGCATTCACCCAAAAATCAGTACTGTCATATTTACTCATTTACTCATATCAAACCCGTATGAGTTGACTGAGAAGAAATTTGGAATATCTCTTGCACCCTTTCTCTTGCATTTGTTTTGTATCCATACAATTGACCTAGGTAAATTAAAAAGGAGCCACTGCTGTTCGGTTCGACTTTCTTCAAACTATCTTCTTTTTTTGTTCTGTGGGCTAAAATAGTTGAACAGCTTTTAAATGAATAGATGCATAGTAAATGATGACCTCCCAATCCCTTGTGTCATTCCCACATGCATGTTCTCCTTTCCTCTTCTTGCTTTCCTTTGGAATCATCACACGATCTTGCTTCACAGATTAAATCCGCCACTGTCGGCGTTTCAAAACTGCACCATTAACCGGCCAATGCTAAGATGCTTTCTTCAACTTGCACACATTAACTGCACACATTCCTTATACTAATACTGTTATGCAAAGAGTATAAAAATTAAAAGTGTGCAGTGACTAAGAGAGCTCACACCATGCATGATGTATGCCTGGCCTTCCCGTTAGTGTGTGCGTGTGTGTGCGCGAGTATTTCGAGCTAATCTTGCTCGGCTCCGCTGGGTTCTTCTAAATAAGGTCAGAGAGCGCGATCATACCTGCACCACGATAACAGAGTATGCGGCCTCATCTGTGCTGCCAAGGCATCAGCGCTTACTTTAGTCTGTTTACGTTTGAGGTGAGACTAACCCCATTCACGGGCATGTAACACTCTCTGGGACGCACGCTGGATAACTCCCTTAGAGCCCCTCAAGTGATCATATTTAAAAGAAATTGCGAGGTTCTAAATGTTACGGTGGTGCATTACCTGTTAGTAAAAGTACAGGCGGAATGTTGTGACACTCGTGCACTATCAGCGCCTGTTTTCTGTCCTAGACTTTTTGACTGCACGTGTGTTTGTGCTTCACCGTCCTGTAGCCACGGAGGAAACATCTGTTACGCCAAGCCTGCTGGGTAGTCAGTCCTGTACCTATTGATATGGCTCACTAACCTGCACCTTCCCTTGTACAGTTTCACTACTTTTATCTCTCATTCTTTCTCACTTTTGTTCTCTCTCTCACCTCCCACTTGCCCCTCCATCTGAACCGTCACCCTCTGTGCTCCATACTTGTCAGATAAAGAAGATATTCAGTGTGCCGCTGAATTTAGGCTCTAACTAAGCACACTTTGTTTAGGATGGGAAAGTCCCGTCGTCGTGGAAACACTACCAAAATTAACACGGACAAATTAAAAACACCAAACTGTTTTGTGAGCATATACAGATGTGACCGCACACCTGTGTCAACAGGAAATGGGTCATTCTTTTGTGTACGCATGACTGTAAAAGGTTAAACGTAAAATAGGTGAGATGTTATTTATCATTATGCAATAAGTCTGATATCAAACTTTCAATATAAACTCAACTATTTTATTTGAGACAGCCTTCAATCACATTTTCGGTCATGTTTTTTTTTCCGAAAAGATTTAATGAAAAACATCAGACGATGGTTCAATGAAACAACCATGGAGAACATCTACGCAATGATATTTTCCTCTTGGTACAGCGTTCTTCTACTGTGGTTTTTCCAGACATGTTATATTCTCTGCTCTCTTTCTCTCAAACACACAACGATGCCCAAAAGTTTTAATCTACGAAATGATCAATAAAAGAACGAGTAAATGAGCCGGTGAAGTCTAGACGAAACATTGAACAGTCTGTCCGACTGACCAGCTCCCCCAAACCACACACTTAAATACTCATTTATTTATATACACATATTTTAACCAATGCTCTTCAGTATGATTCAGACCTGATGAGTCATTTTAAGAGCATCCGAGTATCTTTGTATGTGTGGTTGTGTGTGTATGTGTGCACACGGTGCATTTCCCAAAGCGTTCATCTAGTCAGATGACATTATTTATGTAAATGGCCACCACTTCTGTTTGATTACCAACTTTCTTCAAAATATCATGAGCAAAGTGTGAGCAAATGATAACACATTTTTTGAGTGATCTATCACTTTAAGGGTAAAGTACATGTGTTTCTAATATAGTTTAAACAACACATCATCTATTCATATAGATCTAAGTATGACATTTAAGGATGATGGAAACTTTGTTCAGCTTGCAGACACATACCTTATCTTAGTTAAAAAGTGTCACCAAAAATAGCAGCAAATTCATTACAAATTCTTTAAAATTCATATCTTTATGAACTGTAATGTGTCTCATGAAAAAAGCATGTTTTAGGGGTAAAGATTTCGGAAGGATGCAAGCATGTAGGCACACATATCTCTCACCATGTGACGCCCCGACTGAGAACACCTTAAACCAGATTTAACCGGTCAGTGGACAGGAGGCCCATTCGCAGTCGCAGCTGTTGCATTCTGGGAACAGGTGAAGTGTGCACCAAAGGATGTCTATTCTGGGGGGTGGGACAGGCCTTCCCTTTCCAACCTAAAATAGTCTAAATAACAACATTCAACGGTATTTGACCGTCTAAGTCGGGCCGTGGATACACACAGCGCTGTAAAAACGCTTAATGACTTGAAAAGACAAAGCAGAGCTGTCAAAGTCCATATTCATCTGGACGGAGAGCTTGCTGGAGGCAGATCCTGTCACCCACGGTCACAGGAAGACTGAGAGAGAGGCTGCTCAGATTCTTGTATTTAAAGGTCAGGTCTCATAAAGCTGATCATTCAGACAGCCTGACACTTACAGAGGTGAAGAGATGCCACAGGCGTACACACGCACATTCACACACTCCTACTAGAGGCAGCGAGATGAGTCAACAAAAAAACAACCTCAGAAACTCTCCCACGTCACACTCAGAAACAGCAGAGATGTGCACATTTTACCCTGTTTGTTTTATAGGCCTGTGTCACTATAAAGAGTCACAAACTGCCATTTTACTCAATTAATAATTCACACGTTTTTGAAATGCTGTAAAATGCTATCTTAAAAAGAAAAAATGCAAATGTAAAAGTAAAATAAAATATAAAGAAAACATTTAGTATTGCTTTTTTTTAAATTATACCTATTTTTTAACATGACTTGGTAAATTTCACAACAATAAACCTAAATCTTTTAAAAACATTTTTCAGTAACAAATTTTAAGTCCAATATTTAATTTCACTAAAATGTTAAAATATATTTTTTACATATATATATATATATATATATATATATATATATATATATATATATATATATATATATATATATATATATATACACATAATATTTTGGGTAAATTCTAATAGGAATATTTTTTGCTTACATATGTACAAAATTTAAAGAGTAATTTAATAAATTTCAAACTTTAAAATGTACTCATTTTGTGTAAATTGTTTCACATAAAAACACTATAGATTTTTGAAGTGTGTAGTTGCTCCTTCAGTTTCTTTTCATAAACATCAACACTTTTACACAAAATGAATTTTCAATGACTCATACTGGTATCTTAAGAGTATGGTTCATTTCCTTCATGATATTTACATAAATCTCACATAAATGTCACAACAAACTGTTTAAGACTGTCCACTTTGCTTGATACAAAAAATGTAGAAAATTGAACATGGAATACCAGTCTTTGTCTTCGACAGAAGAACATTATTGATACTGAAGACCTCCTGTTTACATCTACATGCGTATTAGCACTTAACTGCATCACAAATGTCACAACTTCAGTTGTGTTGGGCACATGGTTGTGGGCAACATTAGCCACATTGCTGCAAACATAGATGCACATCTACAAAAAACACTCTAAATAGTTCATCATCTGTGACATACAGTATGATCTGGAACCTCATTTGTTATTGGCTCAAACTTTTTTCAAGCTCCCAGATTGTCAAACAAGTGCCAACAGGGTGTGTATTGTTCCTGGGCAGTAAGGTGGGCTTGAGCCCCCTTTCTCCTGGAGCTCACTCATCCAGCCAGTGCTGCTCCATTACACACTCCTAAATGGGCAAGACAGCAATAACTTAAACAATCCCAAGCAGCTGAGATATATCTTACCTAACCAGCCATGAGAGAGGGTGTATAGAGGCACAGGGAGATGGTGAATAACATGATTGAATTTCGTGTAGTTACAAATTACAAGAAGTGATAAGCATCAGTGGCCTGTACTTGTTTTCATCACTGATCATCAGATTTGGTCACTCTTACACACTCACTGTTTGTGTGTCCAGCAGTCAGTCTACATTTATTTAATACAAGCAATTTCCTATTGAACCTGAATATCTAAAAAGAAAAAAATGCACTGCAGGGTGAATGATTGTGTGTATAAAATCACACTAGGGGCTTGATGATGTCATCCAAAAAGGAACAAGCATTTTAGAAGTAATGTATATTGACCCATTATGCAAATTCAACAGAACGCAAAGAGGATTTTGATTTTATCTTGGCTGACCTGACGGATATATGATGTCACAGCGGAAGAACATATTGACAAACTGAAGCTTCCCTTTTGACTGGGACTTGTGTGTCTCAAAGCAAGAGATATACGCTGATAGCTCACTGACAGAAATCAATGTGTACACCTACAAACCACTCAATGTAAAACAACACGCATCTGTAATTTCATCTCACCTTTACTAATGGGATATCTGACCTGTAAAATTACCTAGACACAAAATCCAACAAAACTTCTATTTACTTAGAACACAACAAGTGTAAATGTTGAGTGTAAAAATGTTTAAGGTGGCATAATGTACATTCATTTGTCAATGAAACCCTGAACGCAAACCTTCACGTGATAGTTCCTAACACACAACACTCTTTCAAGGCAGAAGATCGAAGGTGAACATTGGTGCTCATGTGGATTGGTTTTATATACTTCTGAAGATCCCTTGACTTCAGGAAACTCACTTCTGCTGCTTTTAATAAACACAATGGAAGGGTGTGACGCAATGCACGGCAGAAGTGTGTGTGTTTAGTGATTGATGGATGGATTGTCCCTGATTCCCCCCATAAGTGCAAAGGGGAACAGCGAAAGAAAAAAAGGAAAGGTGAGGACTGAAAGACTTTGATGTAGACCAAGAGGCAAACAAAAGAAAAACATCTGTAAAGTCTTATCATTTTGACAGATAACAGAGCTGGGACAGTGAAAATGAATGGTGTCTTTACATTATATGGGAATTGATAATTTATTTTTTTACTAAAAGTAAAAAAGTGGAAAACCAGGCCGCTATGTCAGTACACATTACCATATGTAATGCATACAAAGACAATGTTTCCTTTACATAATGTTAATATTAATGAAACATTATAGCGGCAAAAATCAACAATAAATACTATACAAAACCAGATTTCACAAAGAGTAACACAACAGGTTTGTTGGAAATGATGCATCATTTACTTCTTAATTATTTGATCAAAATGATTAGGCAACGGAGAGCTGGTGAATATGCAGATGAGAGGCGCTGTGTTGTGGGCATGTTATTTGTCAGGAATGTGAAGCACGCTCTCATTCTCATTGGGCTAATGGCATTTGATTTTTGTAGCTAGGCAACACTCCCATGCGTGACATTTACCTGCCAGACCAAATAACCAAATACAAAACGTTCACATACACGTGCGCGCATTAACACATGCAGATGTGCATCAAAGCAGGAGCACGCATACAAAGGAAATGCAGAATAGTCTTTGTTTACCCAAGAAAACTGTTTATCATAAAAACACAAATAAAAATGATCCAAAAATAAATAAATAAATGATTAAACCATTGATTGCATTATACAACACCATAATGCAAATGCAGTAGAGTCTGTTTATATAAACATGCTTTTTATCATAAAAACACAAAATAACACCACATTTACACAAACGGTAATATTGCCACATTAAACTAAATTGTACAAATTGGTAAAAAAGTTGTTCCCTCCAACGATCACATTTGGTGATGTTTTCTCTCTCACACACCATGACTAGTGGAAAATAATATCAAAACACTAAGGCTCGAGCAACTTCTTAATCTGAGAAAAACAAACAGCACGACAGCCAAACAAAACAGATTAGAGATTACTATCATCTGATTGCGTCTCCACATGAACACAGTCGCACACAAACACAGAAAAACAAAAACACACCTGTGGGTTTACAACAACAATCAGGCACAAACCATCAGTGTAATGACTATTACTTTAAAACATGATCCCTGCTCTGTAAGCCAACATTATTAGCATATGCTGATAGCCATAGATAGTGTGTGTGTGTGTGTGTGTGTGTGTGTGTGTGTGTGTGTGTGTGTGTGTGTGTGTGTGTGTGTGTGTGTGTGTGTGTGTGTGTGTGTGTGTGTGTGTGTGTGTGTGTGTGCTCTGTCGCACCCAAGCACCCTGTCTGTTGACCCTTCATACCCTCTTCAGACCCAAAGTCAACGAAACCAGGCGAGATGTTTAGTTAAAAGAGCTTTACCCTTTGATTACATCATAAATAAGACATATACAGTGACCCTGAAGTATTTCAGCATGTTTGCTGTTTTATAAAATGTCATAAACTTCTTACAATAAGTCACACTTATTTTACAGGAAGTAGTGTAAAAGAACACATCTCAACAAGACATTTAACAAAACGAGTGAGGTTTTACATAATAAAGCAGCATGTTTTTAATTTATAATGTTTTTGGTAACTAGGTTGTCAACCTTTGCGAAACAATGCCATAGTAAATGTGATGAAGTACACCTGTGTTTACACTGCTACGAAACTGCCTCAAACATCCACTAAAAACGTTCTTGGGAACATCCGGTTAAAAGTAGTTTCGTTATTGCAAATGACTTTTGGTTTAGCATTTGGTTTAGTGATGCAATAAAATTACCCCAAAAAGTCTTAGTTAACCAAACAGTGTAGCTGCCAAACATGTAAACAAATGTAAAAGCAGCTTGACAGATGCTTGTACTTGTGTCTTGCTTACTTTCCACCAGAAGCAGAAGTGGCAAACTAGACTCTCTGCCTTGACACATCTTTTCCTGTACCTTTTTTAATAACCCTTTTCCTATCCATTTCTATTTTTAGCAACATATTTTCCTTATTGAAAAAAAGAAATCAAACGGAAACAGAACAAATGGAAGTCATCAGAACGATGATGTGTGTGTGCGTGTGCGTGTGTGTGTGTGTGTGTAACCCATGTGCGCACCAGACATCATCTCAATCCTCCCTGCATCTGTGTCTCATCCACCTTTTCCATCTCCAGACAGCTTTATTAAGTCAACTCAGAATCCATGATGAAGAAGAACTACAACATATTTGAGTCTACAGGAAGTTCTGGTGCAAATAGTGGATGTACAATGAGTCAGACCTGAAAATTCCCCGGACTTTGAATGGCACGATTAAAGGGAATTTGTGGAAAACTTGTTTACCAGACGGCAGTTGTTTTACCCAGGTTAAAAACCTCTACTTAAGCTTGTGAGACCATGTGACCAACCACAGTTTTATTTTCAAGTATGCATAAAAACACCCAATTAGATTAGGTGGTCCATGAACCGACCAGAAGCGTTACATGGGCATGACGTCTGAGCTCAGACCCATCTGATGCTAATGAAACTGATCAGTCACTCTGCCATGATTCTCTGACGCTACCACTACAAAACTAAATGTTTTATTGCAGAACGAAGGGGACATAGTGTTTGTTAAGAAAGGCATGTCCTCCAGGTCCCAGAAGAAAAGGAAAAGGAGAAGTGAAAAAAGTACGAGAGCTTGTTGACATTAGGCCCGTATTTAACCGCCTACACACCAGCCTGTGCTTTGATGTAGCGGAGAAATTAAAAAAAGAGTGCAACCGAGAACTGAGAGACAGAGAAGAAAAAGAACAGCGAGACGAGGAAAGGAAAACACCAAAGTCATCAACGTCTCAATTTCAAAGAGAGAAAGGGGTCAGGCTTTCACGATATATGTGCTGACATAATTGAGGATTTTAGGGAAAAATAGACATGTATTTGCATTTTTAGAACTGAAACTTTGGCGCATGAAAAATAGACTTGAAAGAAATACTTGAGTCATATTCAGTGACCAGAATATCAACAAACCGCAAACTGTACTACTTGTGCCATGGACATGAATAATGCCTCCAATTATGTAACATCAGTCATATAAAATTAAAATGTCACCCCCAAATTCATCAAGGCACCTGCATGCTTCCTTTTGTGTGAAACAAAAGCCACCTCAACTCAAGAAATCATGACATGATCCAACTTAGCATTGCATTCTTGTCATAAATCATGCTTGCACATTTTGCCAGCAATACAGAAAAAGCTCAGCTTTCCCTCAAAATCGTAATGCTCACACACACAGTTTATACTATCCACATCCTCTCTTCTCGTGACACTGTTACAATGGCTGTATTCCCACCAGCTCTTATCTGAGGTAATGTACTTCCTGGGTCGTGACCTTGGCAGGACTAACCTCAACTTCCTGTTGAACTGACCACGACCCAGCATGCTTTTCCTTTGAGTTTCCATGATGTGATGTAGGCCAGCTGTTTAAAAAGGTGGCGTACTTTCGCTCCCAAGCAGTCTTCTGCTTCCAAGCAATACTACTAAATAGAGTCTTGGATCTCATAGCTGGGCCAGATCAAGATCAGTTTGGAAAGTGTCCATACTTAGAATAAATCTTAACTGGCCTTTTATGGAAATTGAGGCCTTACTAACACTATTGTAAAATAATCTAATGGTGCCCTTGAAATAAAAGACAACCAATGATTGATTCTCACATGCTTTTCAATGGAAAACCTTATTTTATAAATATAATAATACACTAGTCATAGGAAAAATAGAAAGGTGTGTTGACAAACAAACCAATTGAAACACATATTGTGTTACTGTTGTTATAAACTCGGCCTACTATTTTTTATTCACTTACTCTCCCTTTACAAACCTTTCTGCATCTTTACATTTTCATTAACGCATCTAGGCTAGCGTGTTTATTAATGCATATTCCTCGCTGAGACTGTTGGCAATATGAGGTTTTATTGTCCTCGCGGGCACATTTATTCTGCAGAATGTATGCAAAATCTGACCCACACACACTTGTGGCCTGAAGCTAGATTCATGTAAACCATAAAAGCTCTTTCAGTCTCTAAATGACCTCAGGACCCTTGACTTAATCTGTCTTTAAATAAAACTCAAAATATCCCGCTGCCAGCCGGCGGCAAAACCGCTGGTGGTCTCAGACTGATTTCTACTGTACTTCCCTGTGCGTGGAGGAATCATTTCACTGCTCCAGGAAAGATAGAAAACGCAGAAATAAAAGGTATTTTCTTACTTAAAATTCTTCTACAAGTTGCAGTTTTGTCAATTATAGTATTAGCCCCCGAGTATTACAATTTTTATACTGTTTTAATGTTCTAGAATAAGTTCAACCTAATTAAGACAATAATTTATTTAAAATATTTAATTTATTTTGTAATAGCTGTCTGGTTTTATTAAGCTCTTAATATTTTAAATACAGAAAAAACTATTTAATGTTTTTTAAAGATTTAAATTAGTTCATACAACCAATTTATGTGATATTTACTAAGCCATATTGATCATATTTACAATGCACTTTCCTATATTTATAGATTTGATTTCTATTGAACTTTTAATTACTTTTATAAATTTTTATTATTAATTTCATATTTCAGTGTATTTTTGGTTTGGAATTTAGTTGTTTAATATATATTTTTTCTAGTTTGGTTTTAACCTTTTAGTATTAAGTTAATTTTTATACATATTTACAATATTTTGTTATTTTTGTCCAAAAAATGTTTTTGTTAATTATCTTTGTTTCATTTACAGTAATATACCTCTACAATATGGTAAATACATTAAACTAGGGATGTCCAGATCGGATTACGGGATCAAAAATCAGGGCAGATCACTTGGTTTCAGACACAATTGTAATCGGAGTATACCTCACGATCAGGAATCGAAAACATATGTACAAATATTCTGATACAACAAGATCTTTAATACAACAAATGTTACTCAAAATCAACTGACTATGACACAAGGTAAACAAAACCTGGTAGAGACATCTCTAATTTAAACTTCCACAAAACATGCAAAGGTGAAATAAACACCTGGTAGGAATCATGATGATCAAGAACAGAAAAGAAATTTGGAAGCAGAACACAAAAAGGGATGAGAGAGAGACAGCTGAATATCCTGTCCACTTCTGAGCCGCATGTGCTGAGCGATGATGACCACTTAATCAATAAAGCCCCGTTTCCAAGACAACCCTGATTTCCTGTGCCATGTCCTCAGACACCATGATTGTCTATGATGCCACCCTCAGTGTGTGGGAGTGTGAGCTGAGAGGGCGAATGCAAAAAGTCAAGGCAAGTACATTTGGAAACAAACACACGCCAAGGTGCGTTTTATTGTTATCTCTCCTTGTTCATGTTTCCTGTGTCCTGTGTCCTATCTCGTCTTCCAGTGACTATAGAATGAACGGCCTTATTAATCGTCTGTGATAACACAAAGGAAAATGCAAGCCAGGTGATAAAACTGCACTCAGGTACACAAAGCGTACATGCAAAGGTTGTTCAGAATGTCTGAACTATATATGAGGGGTGAGGGAAACACAGTGACAGGAAGGAAGTGAAGGAAAGGAAGGAAAGACGGGGTTGACAGAGATTAGAAGAGACTAAAGGAAGAGGTTTCTTTAAATCAGGTTTATCTTTACACATTTTACCTGTTATTTCCCTCTCCTATAAATATTAGGCCTCCTTGTCTCTCTCTCACACATACATATAAAGGTTTAACCTTTCCAACATGCACTCCCTCTCTCCTCAAACACACAGCTGGTCTCTTAAGCCCCTCATTTTTGGGTCAGGAGGTTGTGCTTACTACTTCATGTGGCGCTATTTCAGACATAATGTGGATGGATTGAGCTGCACTAATCGCACGGTCGACCCACAGCGGCAAAGCCATGGCAAGCTTACACAAGACCCTTGTAAATATGTTGCCATGAAGAGAAAAATGGTAGAGCACTATTTGTTCAATTTATATCTACACAAACTCAAAAACGCCAATGCTAATCTAAATGCTTATGTTAATAAAATCGCTGTTTTAGTGGTGGAAAAATGTAAAGATTATAATACAAAATATGTATCTGAAATGTCTGTATGTCAAGAATAAACATTGTGTTAATCACATGTACACTGCCTAGATATTTTCGTCTGTCATAAAACAATTCAAACTGGGTTCCTTTTTCTGCCTTTTTCGCATCGTTACAAGCATTTTGAGAGATGTGACCCATTTTTTGGACGGCGAATTTTATAACATTAAGTGAATATTTAAGCGTTTACCCCAAAATAAAAATGACTTAATTTCATTACAACTTTTGCCACCTGTATTGCTTTATCCCATCCTTACAATAGAAATAAATGGATTCCACTGGTCTGGTTTCCAACTTTCTTCAAAACATTTTAAAATGAGTCATGCGGGTTTGAAATGACAAGAGGGCGAATAAATGATGACACAATTTTGATTTTTGGGTAAAATTTCACGCTGAAAAACATTCGCAAGAAACTTGGGTTATGGGGTCAATTTTTCTTTCATTATGTTCTAAGAAGCACAGACGAGCCAATCTAAAGTGGTTTCACCGAACCTGCTTTTCTCTGCATTAGACCATAGCGTCAGATTCCAGGTTTTGTGGTTTTTGTAGAGTTGTGAGTGTATGTAGTAAACAAGGAACTATTTAGCTCCAGAATGCTTGAGGAGAAACCCTGATTGAATCAGCATGATTGGAGCCATTATCATGTTTCCTGTGCAGACCATGTGACGGGAGAGACGTGGCTTTTGATGTGCGCCAGTTTGGAAGCCTGTGGGTGATGCGAACAAGCACGCTGTTATCAAAGCAAGAGAAAGATCCAGATTCCATTCAGTGTCCTCCCTTCCATCTGGCTACAAGTGTTGAATGTGTATCTAGATTACAGTCTTTATTTATGTCCTCTATGTAAGGACGCTCAACCCTAAGTATGTTTGCGTGTATGACCTGGTCATTATCTGTTGGGTCATTCTTGAGAGTAATTGGGGGAGGGGTGGCGTCAGACATACAGAGATCAACCTCAATACAGAAGATTAACCATAAACTAATCATCCCCTGTCCGGGTGCTTCAGGTGGACCGTGTGTTTGAGTGTGCACATGCGCGTGTACATGAGCAGAGCGGCGTGCAGAACAAACTCATGCGCTTTTGTGTAATCCTGGTCTCAAAGAAGAAGCCCGCTAGCAGACTAATCCTCTGTATTTATGTATTAATAACAAGCCAGGCCACAAGATCATGATTACACATGGTGTTGGTAAAAATTAATCTGTGTAAATGGGACGTTTTAATGCTAATGACTCCAAAAGATAACCTGGTGCATGACTGCGATGTCAGTAATGCATATAATACATATAAAACATGTCAATATACATATAATATTTGTTTATTTTGTGTCTTATTTTTATGGTCACATTTAAATTTAGTATAGGGAGGCAAACGCTGTAAAAAATAATTTATGTGGCAAAGTAAATTTCAGAAATATAATTAGTTATATTTACTTATATTGAATACATTTTTATTAATTAAGATTTAATTTTAATGGATTATTTTTCAGTAAAAATATAAAAAGTATAAACTTAAAATCAAAATAGAAAATATTTTATAGATTATTATTTTATATTAGAAAATATAATGGTTTTTATATATTAGTTATTGTAAATACTAGAATATTTCCCCCTTGCATTTGCCATTCTAAATTAATAAACAAAATATGTTTTAGTCTGTGGTATTTTGTAAAGATAGGTTCATATATGTGTTTAATGACTATGAAATCAAGGAAATTGCAAATTCCAAAGGTTCTGCACGCCATGGCACATCAGCCATAAACGTCTAGACATCCCCAGTGTCTGTGGAGCTAAAAAGATTCCCCTTGATTTAATAGATTTATTAGGCTTTGATTTGATTAGGAGAGAAAGAGGGCTCAGCCTTAAACGACAGCTCAAGCAGAGGGCATACCGGCTGCACCAAGACTAAATTAAAGGGTAAGTACAGTCTGCTTCGGTTGCCTGCCACATGCCCAAGCCCCTGTACCCCTCTTCAGAGATTTCAATGATTCCCTAATTGCTCTCCTTACCAGAGACATATCAGCTTTTAAAACCATTGAAACTTAACTGTCAGCTGTAAAATGTTTCTCCTGTGCGGAGCTTTCTGACAGGCTTTCGGTGTCAAACTGTGTCATGATGAGGCCAAAACCGTGGGTGGAGGTTGGTAAATGCAAGACAACTGGAGTTAAAAAGACAAGAGAGAATTCTCGACCTCTCTCACATTCGTCTTCCCTGCCTTGTTTGGTTTTCTGTTCGCGCTGTCATAGCAGGTACAGATTTTTTGTGTTATAGCTCGGTTCAAGCCAAAAATATGAAGAAATGTTCATTCCGATGAAGAAAAGCGTTAGCAGGTTGGGAATGGGGCTAAATTGGATTTGGGATGAGAATGAGAAGATGCATGTCCAGTTCAGACTGAGGTCAGTATTCAGGTGGAGGTTAGGAATGCATGCACAAACCAAATCATCCACCCACACTCATGTACACCCACACAAGCGCACATACACACAAGCACACACGCGTGCGCACACACACACACACACACACACACACACACACACACACACACACACACACACACACACACACACACACACAAGCCGACCATGTGAGTCTCACACGCTTATCTCATGGGTGCATTCCCATTCCCCACCCTTTCAGTTACACTCTGCCTTTATACTTTCTCTCTGCTCTTTTTACTATCCTATTTCTGTCAAATGATTGCTTAACAGTTTGCTTAACTGCTTTTTTGCTCTTTTCCTCCTCTCGTCATGTCTTTTAGATAACACACACATTAAGCTTCCTTGTAAATTGAGACAAAAAATAATTCCTGATGTATATGTAAATCAATGTACTAACTGATGTAAACATATAAATATAAATCAATCAAACAAAAACTTTGAATTCAGAAATCCATCAGCTAGTTGTAATCGCTTGTTAAATTGTATAAGCAGACGGACAATACTCATAAATATTACACCTTTGGCAATAAAACATATAGACAATTTGAGTTTTATATATTTCTATATAAATTGAATTACTTGTTTTTAAACTTGATTCTTTTTTACTAACAAATGATCTTAAAACGTTCAGGCTGGCAGTGCCCTCTCAGGCAAGCCGATGCCAGGCAGGAACATGCAGAGGGGCCGTCTGTGCCAGCGAAGGCAGACTCGGGCTTTCATTGGTCATGAATGAGTCCTATGTATTCCGGCGCGTGAATAAGGCCAGTCAGTGAAAACGGCACAAAAGAAGACAGAGGCTTGTTGGCATGCACACAATGTTACTAGACTTTGGTATTGGTGAGAGGGATTGGATGAAACTGAACAGAGATCCAGTGTGTCAGAGATCATTTTAACTCTATGCGTTTGTGTAAAAAATGATCTGTCTTATTGCTTTTATTAATTCTTATATCATTATGCTTTTGTCAGGTCAACCTCAATTATAATATTTCAGCAAAACTGCAAAAAGTCACGTGCTTCCTTGTTTGTTTTGTTTTTTGTAACCGTGTTGTTTCGTGTGGGGGCAGGACCTTGAGGCTTTGCATCCTGGGTAAGTAATCTCTCTTTGTCTCTTCCTGGTTTTGTTTAGATTGGCCTGGATGTTGGTCACAAACTTATCGCCCCAGAGCTAGCCGATATGGGGGCCATTAACAACCAAAGAAACTTTTCACTTCCTATGTACTTCACACGTTATGGGGTTCTCTGTATGCATGAGTGATTGATTCAGTCTACCTGTGCAAAATACATTTAGTATCTTTATACGCAAACAGAAATTAAGATTCCCAACAGTGTTCAATTCCAGCCGGTGCCATCAGTGAAGGACACGTTTACAGACAGATTGATGAAATGATTCATTTAGCTTAAAATATGCCACGTACAAGCATCAGTAACTTCAGCCTTTTGTAAATAACCTCTGAGAACTGAAAAGCAGAAGACGAGGGCTGCTGTAATGATTCAATTAATCACTTTACCCATGTCTATTCATGTCCAATCTAACCTGATTAATGTACACTTCTTAATTATTACCACAACACTGTTTTTAACACTCATTCAATGTCATTCCTGACGATGTTAAAGGCTTTTAACAGCACAATTAACGTAGACGCTCTGCTTTCTTTTATGGAATTATAAACTCGGAGAGAGCGGAACAATGCCCTCCGTGCTTTTTGATTAGAATTCTCGACCATACTTACATCTTCTCGCATCTATTAACCTAACGCATCCATTTGCCTTTTATTAAAAATATCTTTTTTGTGACCTCCACGTTTACGCTTAATATCAAGTTTAAAAGCTTGATTTAAAAGAGCGGGGTGGGAAAAAGGACGAATGTTGAAAAAACTTGATAGATCATGAAAACTGTTTTTTTAGAGCTCATGCTGAGCTATTCTTTTCGGCTGAGCTCGTAAGAACATAAAGACTTCAATCCCACCTGACTGATACATACACTCAACTATTTAATTTACATATAGGTAACAGATTTCTGCGTATGCTTAGAGTAGAAATGTGACAAACGCAAGACCCCCTTTTCTCATATTATGGCGGTGTCAGATGTATAAAGTGCTGTCTCCGCAAGCAGTATATTAGAGTTGGCATGTTGTCTACTAAGATTTGCTCATCTTGTCCTTTAATATCCCACAATCCTGTGCATTAGGTTCAATGATGGAAGGCTTGAGGATGCACATGTGGCCCTGCCTGTGAAAACCCAGATTGAGTCATTTTAGGTACATTTTTCTACATAAAATACTTCAACACGGTATAAAGAACACTCTGTGCGAATATATCATTGGTATCTTTAATGTTGACTAAGTAAGGCCATGTCAAAGCTGAAATCATAGTTAACTGAATAGGTAAAATCCAACTTCAATGCTTGTTTTCTCAGAACTGGATCGTCCAACTTAAGCCTGGTTTTCATAGGCAGGTTCAGCTTTAAGTTTATAAAAAAAATTAATTAATTAATAATGTATTAATAAACGTCATTTATAAATTCTAAACTTTAGTTATTAGTCGTTTTGAATGTGTTTTAGATTATCAGTCGTCATGGAGCCTGTCTGAGATCAGTGTCTTTAGAAGATACAAAAAGTTTAAACAAAAGCCCTGTCTGTTAGGTCACTGACTGACTGGGCAGCAGGGAAGCAAAGCAGCTGCCTCAAGTTTTGGAACACAGCCTGTATCTTTCCATTTAGTAACAGTCTCTTTTCCTCCTCACCTGTTCCTATTCTCTCTACTTTAAAAGCAACGTCCATGTCTGTTCAAGTCTTTCACTCCAAACCATCAAGGGTACCATGTCTCTCTCTCTCTCTTTCTCTCTCTCTCTCTTTTGTCAGGTGTTATTTATGAGACGTGTAGCGGAATTCCTGTGAGCCTGGAGCACCTGCTCTTGTTGGACGGGGAGCAGAGAGGCAGCTGCTGTACTCTGTGAGAGCAGGGAAATGTTGTGAAAGCACTGTGATTATGTTATTTAAGTGTTGGGGGAGGCCGGGAACATTAAAGGACATTGAAAAAAAGCGCTGTGGATTTGTTCCGGGAAGCTGGGAGCCGCGCATGAACGATGTTAAGGCCTTGGGTGAAAGAATAAGTTTAACATCTATTTAAACGTTGGAAGTGCGTTGGAAACGTTTAATGTACCCTTGAAAGTTTTTGAGAAGAAAACATTTAGCTGAGCTGATGACAAATGCTGATAAGTGATTTCATTATTTTGAGGCAAAGGTAGACGGAAGTCTGTGTGTTTTTAAAGTTGCATGTGAAGACATGCAAATGAATTGCTAAAATAAAAAAGGTGATTGTGCACAAAAAGTTAAAGGACTTTTTGGTTTCCTGTCAGTGTTGTCACCAGGTAAACATGGCACACAGGTGAACAAAGCAAGGTCAGTGTTTGTTTTGATTGCAAACACCTGAATCATGACAGGTGGACTTTAATCGGCCAGACAGCATCGTTGCCAGTAACATGTAACATAATGTACAAAAAGCCAACAACACCCGAAATTTCACAAAGTTTCATTTTTGTACTTTTCAACGGACATCACCGATTTCTCATCCTGCCACACAAACACAGCCCACCTGTCACACAAGATTTAAACTATTCAAACGACTTCTGTTTGATAAAATCAAGTCCTAAATGTTGGCACACTGTTAGACCTTTACGGCGAATTTACATCGAAAGTTACAGAAAGCTTCCGATCATGCACTGTTCAACATTATTTCACAAGACATTTATTTGCTCTCGATGTCGAACCCCAGTTCAGTATCAGGTAACTATCAGGTAAACTTGGCAAGGCCAAATTCTGTGTACTGCAAATACAGGAGGGATACCACTCCTTCCTCTGTGATTGGCTTAAAAATGGAGTGGGAGCTTCTGATACCATCAGGTGCCAGGTGCAGACAGACAAAGGAGGGGTGGGTTTCACATCACCAGTTGTGGTAAACGCTGAAAGCTTCCAAGATGTCAAAATCGCAAAGCCTACACAGAATCATAGCTTAGATCTGAATCTGGTTCACATTAGGGAACCTTAAAAAGGAAATGTTGCAATGACATCCCTGAAATCTGCTTTCCCCCCAGCTTTACACAAGACCCCGACATAATTATTCCAGGCGGAGGTGAGAAATTCCTGGGATGCCATTTAGCACATGGACAGATGACATCACCAAACCTGTGGGGACCTCGGGCGAACATATGGAGCTGGATAGTAGAAACAAACAGTTTACTAAACGCCGGTGCTTAAACATATTCATCATCACATGACAGACAAACACACACACGCAGGAGGACTGTTTACATACAGACTGTGCCAGAACACACAGTTTAATGGTTTTAATGGGGGTAACAGCATCTTTTTATTACAAATTGCAAACAAGAGGCAGTACTACATTGCTTTTTAAATTCCAGATTTCCGCTTATTTGCATTTCAATGACTTTTTAATTAAATTGTATTAGCAAAATAATTAAATCGATTTCCTATTTATTTCCATGACCCCACCAGGCATAAAATTAGATTTACCCTTTAACACATAGGAACTATGTACATTACACACCACTGTATTTTTGTATTGTACCACATCCAAGGTCGCACAGGATGAGTAAAGTCTACATCATATTATGACCTAACATCCTACTTATACAATCCTTTCTCCAGGAAGTTCAGATGGACAAGGACACACATACAAACAAACGCAAATCTACGGGTGGCTGCGGATAGAGATGCATTACGAGTACCCCCTTGAGTCATAACGCACAGCATACCCAGTAGAGCTTCTCAGGACCACAAAGAACAGAGATCTCACGCAGCCTCACACCATCCCTGACATTTCATACATCACTTTGATAGATCACCTTATCATCCGAGCCGCTCGACGGCATAAGAGCTGTATTCATAAGGCCGCGCAGGCCTACGTGCAGATAAAAGTATACAGCATATTCATCATTATCTTCTTAGCGTTGTTTTGATGTGATAAGAGCTGAACGTGTTAAAAAGTATGCATTATTTCCAGATGTAATTTCGCATTCTGATGCAAGAGAGCTGCAAATGTTGAAAAGAGAACTGTGTCGGCTAAAGGTGTGTTTGTGCTCTTTCAGCCTTAAGGAGCTGTTCCTCTGTGAAAAGGGATTGCCAACCATCATGGATCAATCAAGAGATATTGCAGGTTGTTGCCTATTAAAATTGCAATATTCGGATGATGGCAGTGGATACGAGTGTGAGGTTAGTAAGATTAAAAAATGAGAAATGCTACATCTTTACTTTTTTGGCATAGTTTTTAAACAGAAATTGGGGAAGTTAAAGTAGTTCACCCATGGCTCATCCTTTTCTGAATCCACACTACACCTGGAACAGCAATGTTTGACCGAAATCCTTCTGAAAAATCATACTCCCCTATATACTGTATGTGAGCCTGCCTGTGAAAATCAGGCTAAAGGCAGAAAGTCTAATTCTGAGAAAACAAGCATTAAAGTTTGATTTTACCTGGTTCACTCATTATTAAGGATATCAATCTTATATTGTCACAGAGTTTTGTATAGAATGATTATATGTATGAATCACAAAAAATGGTTACAAATACATATATACATATGCATACATATATGTATAATATACAAAATAAATAAATCCTCCATTTCCTTTATTCTATTGCCAACAAAAATAGGACTATTTACGAAGTATGACATGATATAACAAACACATAGTTTTTGTTGGCATGTGAGTGTGTGTGGTGAAACTGTGTCAGAGGGTTGGAAGCACATAAACAAGGAAACATATAGAAAACTACAATAGAGATAATATAAAAATATAATTATAATTAATTATATAGATATAAAATGATAATAATGATGCTGCAAATTGTGTAAATAACACAGATTAAAGGACGGAGGGTTTGAGTGGAACTCATATTAGAAAAAGTCTTAGTGATAATGAAATTGGACTGTATTTTAAAATAATAAATAATAAAGGAAAGGAAAATAGTAAATAGCAACATTTAAAAAGTAATTATAAAGTAATAACAAATTATAAAATTTTTGACAAAACACCACATTTGGACATCTGGGATCTCAGAAGGACACCTTCCAGCCATATTAATATACAGGAACATTCCCTCTGGAGCAACCTAAGGTTAAGCGCTTTACTCCCAACCACAATGATGCTAGTTCACAGATCATCCCTTGTGGGATTTGAACCTACAACCTTTTAATTAACAGCCCAGATCTTTAAACAACCAAGAACACTTTAATCCACCGATATACAATAAAAAATAATATGAGAAAACGAAACAAAGACACAGAGGGACTCCAAGGACTATCCTAGCCCTTAAGAGTATAGTCCCATGTCATGTTATTAAAATCAATGAATGTATCGACGCAGCAGACACACAAAATTACCCCCCACACGGGGCAATTATAAACACTCATATTCTCAGGTGCCCAGAAGAAGCCCTAACAGGTGCACAAGCTCACACACACATACTTGCGGTCTTATCCCCGAACAGAATGCCACTTAAGTTGTCAGGCTCACGACTGAGTCTTTAGGACAGGTGTACACACAAACATAATATCCCTAAAGAGTAAGAGAGCGTGTGCATGTAGGAAGGGGTCTTAATTTCCTGTGTGATGCAGCAGAGCACAAACACACACACTGGGATAGATGATTGGATTAGATGAGGTCATACACCTCACACACCTGTTTATATGATTCACGCTGACAAGGGAACTATGGAAGAGTGTTTATCTGCAGAGAATCTTTTTCATAGACACACTATTATAGATGAGATCAACAATAAAACACACACAAATAAAATACTGATATGAAACTGCCACACCCATACACAGAGATTATGGATCCAGATAACACAAATAACTTATTGATTTGTTCAAAGCATGTAAATATATAAGCACTTATTTACATTGCTAAAAGTGTATTTAGGTTCAAGGTGACATCGCTCCCAAAGCTTTTGTGATATATTTGAATGCATTTGTGAGTGTCTCTTCCCACATCTAGACACCTTTAGGATATTTCTGTCCGTCGCTGTTGACAAAGCACTTGTTCCTCAATCACACCTCTCTATCACAGGACGACGAACGCTCCACCTACACACAAGGGACAAGGATTCCTCTGCATCCCCGTCTTCCTCTCGGAGAAGAACGGGTCATATGCAAATGCGTATCTCTGCATGGGCAGTAGTTTCCCACAGGCACCCTAAGAAAGAGTGTTCCCTCCCTCTCCGCGCTCTTTCAATGGCCCTTTTCTTTTGCCGCTAAGCCCCTCTATGGCCGACAGTGGCCCGCTGCATAGGTAGCAAACCCCTTTTCTCCCCCTCGCTGAAGCTTTAAAACACAATAGCTCACTTAGGCATGCACGCACACACAAATACACACAAACTGGCCAATAAAGTACAACGATGCACGGATAAAAGGGGTTTATGAAACCTGGACTCTTCTGGGGAGAGATGAAGGAAAGAGAAATAAAGAGCAGGTTTTTCTTTAGAGGTAATGCTTCCTCTCCTTCCGTGGGACCGGTGGGCAGGCTAATCATTAATCCCTGTAAGCGCAGAGATGTTTGGAACACTATTTGAGGAGAGCCAAATTTGGACAGGGCCGGAGGAATTAAAATGAAAGAAACAGTAAGAAGTCCTTTAAAGGTAGATTCTGTAGGAGTCGAAGATACACATATAATAATCTTTAATTCCAATGTTGTAAAGCCTCTGAAAGGTTTAACTCTTCCTTACATAACCAAACTATGTATTTACATAATAACAATAATAAAATCTCCCTTAAGTAAAATACGAACACTATACCTGCAGAACATTCTCTTTAGCTCCTAATTTACTAATAAGTTAAATGTGTTGTAAGTATGTTGTGGTTTTGTATTTTTAGCATTAATATCTCTAGACATCAAGAAGAACGTAATGTTACCAACCACAAACTTAATTTCTCCTGAGAAAAATAACCAGCAATTTCACATATCCCTCCACTGAAGTGTCAAATTCAATATTCCTTTTAATTCATCTCAATATGAACTCATATGGTTTTAGATTTAATACTTCATCCAACTATGGAAATTCTGTTATCATTTATCCTCTTGACATTTCAGAACGACTTTCTTCTACAGAACACAAAAGAAGATATTTTTAGGAATGCAACAGCGATTTAACCCATTGGATTGCTTTGGTTTTGTATCCAGAAGTAAAAGGGTACATCCCCTGTTGGGTCCCCAGCGTTCTTCAAAAAATATTTTTGGGTGTTTTGTCAAAGTCAATCAGGTTTGAAATGACAAGGGGTGAGAAAAAAAATAAAAAGTTTTAAAGAAAACCAACACTTCAACCCTCTTACCCTTAAACACAATTTTAGAAGAAATACCAAATATTATCCCTAAATGAACTGCAACAGAGATCTCCATCAAATCTTTTGAAAGCAACATCTAAGCAATAAAGGGTTGAGTGGACTTATCACCTAATAATGGGACACACTGACGAGTAGCATGTTCCTTTTTTCCCTTTTATTCGCCCAATCAACAAAACAAAAGGGACAATTTCCTTCTTTAACCCTTATATAATGGAGAAGTAATGTGTACAATTCAAGAGAAAACACAAACTGCACCACAATCTATTAAAAATGCATGGCAACACTCTAGCTAAGAAGTTCTTACTCACATACAGTGTTTTCACATGCTTTAACACACACACAACACATTCACACACCGGCCCTTGATGAGAAGGAAGCCATGTTTGTTATGCAAAGCACAGGAAGAGAGAGAGAAGAAGAGCTTGCCAGTTTACAACAGTTCTTCACTGTCACCTCAGCAGGCCTCAAAAACACTGACCCCCATCTTCAACAAATCCCTCCCCCAGCTGACCTCCACACGGGGGGCAAACTGAAAGGGAATGGGGGGGTAAGAACAGAAAGACAGGGGCTGCCTCTGAGCTTTGTTACCTAGAGATCCATTCACAGTGTGTGTATGCGTGAGTGTGTGTGTGTGTGTTGGGGGCTTTAACAAACAGCCAATTTGTTACGCTGGACGCCTCACAATGGCACAGGGGGGGAAAGTGAAGTCATACTCGAGGCAATGCATGGGCGCCCATGGCAGAGGTCACTACACATCACCCGCTACTGTGGCTTAGAAACCGGGTCGAAAGGGGAGATCTTCACATCTTTCTCGAGACTTTTTCTGGAAGAGGCACTTTTGGAGGAAGACGCTGAAAAGATGATGGATACGTGAACATTTCTCCTCTGGTAAATCCCGAAAACGTAGAGATCCTAAATGTTAGCAGATGGCTTTTAAAATGTCCCAGCAGAGTGTAACCCCCGCAGAAAAGTGCTCACACACCTAAAGAAATATAAATTCACACAGAAAAATTGCACAACTTCCTAAACTTAATGTGCAAGGGTAACATTTTCACAGAATAATATGCATCTGTGTTTATTGGTTTAAACCCTAGAAAGTTTGGTACAGGGTGTGGAAATAGCCCAGTGCAGTAATTAAAGTTTTATCAGCCAAATAAATTCCGCTACACCCATTTTATCACATCGCCGGCAGGAGCCTGACGTTTGCCCACAGCTCTTTGAAAGTAATGACAGTAAACGAGCGAAATATTTCGCATCCTTCATTTTGTGCGCCATTGTGACTGTTTATAAAAATGCCAACCAGTCGAGCAAACCGTTTAGCTCAACTCTAAGGAGCAAATCTTTGCCCCTAAATGTCCCGGTATAAAAACACAGTTCTGTTGAAACATAACCTCCATTTTGGAAGGCCACTACAAAGCACAGCACGCCCAACAGCCGCTGCCATGTTTATTTTCTTAGCCATGCTAATACCGGTCAGCCACATTCCTCTATTCCCAAACTGGGAGGTTTCAAATTGCTCTCCAGACGGGAGCCAAAGGAGTAAGGGACAGGACGAGAGCCGGCCTGTGAACAACACCTGTCATCTTGCGGACTATTAGCACCTTCACGTTTATGGCTTAATCTCCTGATCGCCTTCATGTTACGCACCGCGAGAGCGACAAGTGGTCGGGAACATCGTAGGAATGAGTCCTGCGTGGAAAGGTGAAGAAAGCATGCTAGATAACTGCTGTGGCCCTGCATCCTAAAAACCAGACTTCATCATTCTTTATGACTCATAGAATTCCAAGAAACTAAGTGTTTTGGAAAAATTGTGAGCTAAGCAATTTCAGCGAACACTCCATGACTCACCCGGTGACTGCGACATAATCTAGGTGTTCTTTTACATAATATGCGTTATGGCTGCGCACAACGACCACAGGCTTCATAATGTTTGGACCAAGTCCAACAGTTCACCTTCATCGCATTCTACAGATATCTTCACCTCAGACAACTTAAAGCACTCTGACGAAGAGTTGGCTATTTTGCATTCCAATCCTAAATAGAAAGTCCAAAATAGTGGGTTGTGTCTGAAGCACACGAACGCAGGCCTTAAACATCAGTACTGAAAACTTATATATCGCACTATTGAATCGTGAGAAGAATTCCTTTTTATCTTGTATATTTTGCTTTCAAGGTAGGCTGTTTAAGAGAGTCTACAAGGTAAAGTGTGAAACATTCCCTAATGAATTCTCTAGCTTGTAAAAAATTCTTCACCTGGCCAACAGCCCTCCGTTGGGTTGACACCCAGTCTATAGCCAAAGTTACAGGCACGTCACAGATTTTTCACCTGACGGTGAAGTGCTGCTCTCACATGCTTACCGTGTCTGGTAAAATATTCAGCACCACTAACCCACACCTCCCCCTCTGTGAAAACCAGCCCTCCAAATGGAGGTGTATTACAAACATAACAGTACTGACAGACAAGACACAAACTTTCTTGATGGCCAAATGGAAGTTTCAAGTGCCTTATCATCCTCCCTTGCCTTAAGTTAATTCAACCTTGTGACTCTTTAAATAATAACGTCACTTGACCTTATTTGGGAGTTCTTAAATAAGTTAGTATTTCAACAACACATATCTTAAAGGAGGGATGACCGATTTCTGATACAGTTGTTGGTATATGAAATCAAAACCAAAAGCTTGTTCATCTCCCACCTTACTTCTGATTGGCTAGAAGTTTGCTTTGGCCCAACTCAGGAACCAGTAACCCCACCTTTAACGGTGATCTTTCGAAATAGAAGACTTCTGTGGATTCTATAGACAAAATAAAAGAAACCCTTCAATAATAAGCGATACTAATCCCAGTGAATGTTAATTATAACCGATTTTGAAGATTCCACTCTAAGCAAAAAGTTGAAAATAGATGAGAATAACTTCCCATGTTACCTAGCCAGGTTTAAACTTTTTAAACTAATCACATTGATACATGAAATCCTGATCATGTGTCATTAAAACAAAAAGGTCTGGTAAACAGAATGCGAATCTATCCATTAGAAGACAGTTGCCTCCAGTGAACATTTACTGTTGCCCTTTACACCAAACGGTGAAGCACTCAGGCGGCCACATTCCAATTACACACGGTCCGATCAACACCCCTGACGGCGGAGCGGAGGGGGAGGGGCGTATGCTAATGACGCAGAGACGCGCGCAGTCAGAGTGCGCTCATCACGCTCCGCGGGTGCGCTCGGGGGTCACAATTTAATCCGTGACGTCAATTAATTAAAGATCGGGCGACCAATTGCAAATCACAAAAAACACAATTTAAAATGTGATAAATAAATCCAAATGATGTTGAATTAAACCTTAATTAATGCATTTACATGTATGATTTATTATGATGCGCGCTTCAGGTGCGCGTCTGTCTCTGATACCTGCAGTGCGGTGAGCGGTGCCAAACGCCCTAAAATAAAGCATCACTCACATAATGTGACCATTCCAGACAACTTTAGAACACATCTTTTTGGATAGAAATAAAGAACAATGATCCCCAATCTATGCTTTTTTTTGGAAATAAAGAGTAATGATCCCCCACCTATACCGAGGATGCTCTTTGACAACAGCTATAAAGTGAGAACAGACGCCCATCCATTGTAGAATAATGCATCCGAGAGATCTGTTTTCTATACCTGCACAGGTTGACATTTGCTGCGAGACGCCTTCCGTCCTTTCAAAGGGAGACACAATTAAAACCCGAAATAAAACGATTCCCTCCGTGTTCAGCCCAGCTCAGATAACCCAACAGCAGGACGTGTTTTTAAAGAAACCTCACGTGTCTTCCCCTCCGATCAGGTGGAGAGGAGCACTACACTTCAAATCAGATACACCCAAACCCCGCTCCGAATGGGCATCACTTTCCCACTTATAGATTGTTCGGTTCTACACCCATCGATACTCATATCAATAAAAGATGAAATCCACAGCACGAGTGACGACCACGCAGGTAAAGAGTCAACGCAATAAGTCCAGCAGCAGCATCAGGACCACCGCACGCGCCGCATCAGGACCACCGCACGCGCCGCATCAGGACCACCGCACGCGCCGCATCAGGATGCGCCGCTCGGCTTCTATGCGCATTCCTTATATAGGCTGTAAGAGTCCCGAGCAGCCCTTCAGATTCCGTTTCTTTTCTCTACAGGGTTACCACCCAAAAAGGTGGCAGGCTGGCACCACAGACAGGTCGCTTAACCGGAACCGCGCGCCCGGACACACTTTTAAAAACTTTCAAGAACTTTGCAGAGTTGGCGCTGCTGTTATCGGGATTTAAAGCGACAGTGCCTGCGTTTACTCTTGATGCCCAAAAAGTGCTTTTATTTATTTAAGATTTAAGGGGGGCAGTTTCAGCAACCGGCTCTCCAATCTCAAAGTTTGTTTTAAAAGAAAAAATGCCGTTTATGAACAAACGTCGAACTGTGACGACACAAATCCCCGGGTGAACAGGTACATAAGAAAAAGTGCACGCGCTGTTTTTAAGCCTGAACGAAAAGCGCTCCGTTATTTGGGAGTGCGCGCGTGTAACGGTCCTCGCTCGCCCTGTGCGCCGCTAGGCGGTGAGAGAGTCGAGAGCGCGGCAGGTATAACGGTACACTACATAGGGGCTATAACACAGCGCTACTTTCCGGCACTTTGACTGGCTGGGAATTGTTCGGGAAGTTCGAAAGTCCCGAGTTGAATGGAATTGGACGTCGCCGGGCAACGTGAGCGGCAACCGGTAGGAGCGAATGGTTTTTACTCACCGCTTGTTCTCCTCGGGTTCGCCTGCTTTCTGCGCTTACACCTGGGGCCATCCGCCATGATCCTTTCGCTGAGTCTAAATGCTGCTGGAGAGTCACCTCCTCTCGCCCCCACACCTCCCCTCCCTCCCTCCCTCCCTTCTACTCCACCTCCCCTCCCTGCACCTGGTTTACGACACTCGGCTTTACGACATTACCTTCTGGCTCCCACACCTCTCTCTCTCTCTCTCTCTCTCTCTCTCTCTCTCTCTCTCTCTCTCTCTCTCTCTCTCTCTCTCTCTCTCTCTCCGGCCAACTCCCGCCCCTCAGTGTGAGGCTCACCCCTCCCCAACTGGCGCTCAACAACCTGTGCGTGCACACAGTGAGAAGTTAGTGTGGTTTGATTGACAGTTGCGTCATCGCACGTCATGATATAGTTTGGGTGGGGGGGGGACACGTGCACCTGTTGTGATAAAAAAATGACTTTAAGACTTGTTAGAAAAACTTTTGCACGTTTTGCTTTGCTAGGGTTGACAACAGATTGCTATAGATTAAATGAGCACCATTGGCATTGGCAAACATAAAAATATATGTGTATATAAATATAAACTTACTTATAAACAATCTTACACTAGATAGGATCTGTGCACACTACAGGTTTTAAGGTTTGGAGTGAAATGATCTTTGGATATGATGGTGTAAATAAGTTGAATACTCTAAAACATAATTTAATAAACAGTTATTTAATATAACATGTTTTTGACTTTACTTTGAATTTTCATTAAAGAAAGAACAGCCGGTATGGGTACAGAATCGACCGAAATTCCTTAAAAGCATCTCAGGGTTAGGACTTAAAAAGCTGCTTGATAAAATGTCAAAAACATTTCTGCTCATTTTAAAAAGTTGTCTGGACTGTGGATGATCAAATTTAACATGTTATATATTATTTAATTCATAATATGATTCCCATTGTTCCTGTTTTTGTATTTCATAACTTTGTTGAGTTTAACGTCGTTCTAATATGTGGCAAAATATGAACGGATAAGCCAGTAAGTGTCCACCAACTTTAACCAATTATGTAACCGGCTTTTTGCTTGAAGCTTGGAACATCTAGCCCAGTTTTTCAAATTAATATACCCAAAAATTGCATCACCCAAAATAAATGTTACAACACGTTCTAATATAATACAGACAGTTTTAAATCTTTTATATGGCTTTCAGTTTTCCATTAATTTTAGATTATACATAACATTTTTATCAAGTCAGTATTTGAATGCAAAGAAACATGCCTGCAACTTCAAAGTAGTGCCATTCATTTATTAATTATGGATGGCAATGTCACATGACTGATGCTTTTTGGTAGCCATGTGGGTTCGTTTTTTAAATAGGAAGGAATGTTTACCATCAGTTTCCAACTCACAAAGAGTCCACGTCACAACAGAAAAGATAACGTATTCTGCATCCAGGTTGCAGGCATTATTATCCCCATATCTGTGACATAGCAGGAGGGTCTCTATATTCATATCAATTGAAAGAATTAAGATTATATCATAGTCTGTGCATATGTGTGTGCGATTGTGTAGGAAATAGGAATGCAGAACGTGTCCAAAGGCACAGGGAGGATCATGGGACCCTTGCTGCAATGATTCAGTCCTCCACCCAAAGAAAGAGCTCGCTGTTCCCCGGGGATGTTTACTCCTCTGACTCTGACCAGGGAGAAGCGCGTGAGTGGGAGAGAGAATGAGAGAGAGACTGACGGAGAGTGGTGCTGTAAGAATTAAGGAAACAGAAAAAGTAAAGGCCTGAGAGATGTTAGAGGTAAAGAAAAATGTATGATCATGCATGATGAAGAAAGAGGCAAACCAGACTCATATAGATTTTAACCCATGATGGATTACAGTCACAAAGCACAGGATCTTTAGAAATATGAATGCAGCAGACCAAAATATGAGCTTGCACATTTATATGACTTTGAATACAAGGACTACAAGGATACGGACGCTATACCGTCTGAAGGTCTGCCGTTCTCTGTTACAGGTCACAAAAGCTAGTGCTGCAGCCGTGGCCGGTAGGGCTATTCTTGTACCTGATGACTATCAGGTTTCTGTCAGACCTCAGCTGGGTGTGGTGTACTTAGCACTGGTCTGCAGTGTACAGACTCCATTGATTGAGTGAATGTACTATATAATCTCACAATGATATTCTGGGGATCAAAGCCTGTTGCACCAGCCTGTAAGACGCAATCCAATTCAAATCTTTTATTATCTGATTTATTTTTGGGTATACATTTAAAGTGCCTGCTTAAACAGAGATGCACATGGCAGTTTTATCCTTTTAAAGGAATATTTTATCCTTACATGAAATTCTTTTCAACTTTGAGACGACAAGACTGTATAACTTTCTTTTGCAAAACACATTAGAAGATATTTTGAAGAATGTTGGTTAGCTAATAAAAATGACTTGACGTGAAGTGAAGTGACGTGTGGCCAAGTATGGTGTCCCATACTTGGAATTTGTGCTCTGGTTTTAACCCATTCCAGTGTGCACACACACTGATATCCCAGCTGGTACCGTTTATCGGACCAGCGACCTTCGGATCACGAGTCCAACACTCAAACACACAAATTTTATTGAATGAACACAAAACCAATGCATGTGAATGGGTACCACTTGGGCTGGGCGGTATAAAGTTATATATTGTTACTGCAGAATAAAACCATAAAATCATTTTTCCAGTGTATATCGCAAAATGTAAATAAAAAGGCATGGCCAACTTATGTCCCTTACTGTTTATATATTTTCCTTTTTCATCTTTCTTTTCCTGTCCCTTACTTGTGACATATTTATTATATGCTTATTACTGTGAGATGTTACTTGAGAGAAGTTTATAGCAATAAGGTCTTTCCAAATAAAAATGTGAAATGTGACATATAGGAGAATTTGTTGTTCATCTAAAGTCAAATTCGTTAACTATATTCAAAAGGTTAAAATCTAAATCAAAATAATCAATTGAAAATATCATTTTCTTTACTTTTTTATTTAAGCTTCCTTATTATCTAAAGTCCTTTTGATACATTTCTGGAAAATTAACTATATTGCAAAAAATATTGTTACAGTAAAGTAAAATTACTGTGAAATACCGTGAAATAAAATTGTGAAAATCTCTAGCTCCTAGGTACTACCATTATTTAATTACCAAAATTCTTTAAAATAGCTTCTTTTGGTACCGCAAAAGAATAAAAACTATAACAGGTTTGAGTTAATCGGAGAGTATCAAAATGTTATCGCTTATCAAAAGTTTACGAGCTGGGGTGTTCAATTATTTCCATAAAACGTCTCTCGATGATACAGTTTGAAGGAAACTATGACTAACATTCCAAAACTGTCACACACGTTTATTCAAATCTGTAAACACTCACCAGGTGAGCCATGGTCATGAGAACAGGAAGTACAAAAGGAAATGAAACAATGGTTAGGAGACAAATGACAGGGCAATTTCACTTTGAATGTTTAGAGAGAAGACAAGGAACGTGTTGAAAGCGATATCCTCAAAGCACAATCTTTGCAAAGAAAATCCAACAATAGTTTAGAGATTGTCCCCGGTGGTAGCCTCAGATACCTTCCCCGTCATCTGTCTAGGCCTCTCCAACCCGTGAACTCTTTCACTTCATCAAAACGACAACAGACAGAGCTGAGTAAGGTGCCTGTCCCTTCATCATTAAGCCAGTTCTCTCTGCCTATGGCTGCTGACAGTGAATTATTCAACAGGACAAAGTGCTCTGTGGCTGTGCGGAGGCTTTATAGAGCAACAGATAATAATAGCATTAATGTCCATAGAATCTCATTAAGTGAGTTAGCACTCGGCATTCTGTCTTCCCGAGATATATATTTCTTTGCAAGTTTGCATGCGCGTACAATGGAAAGGTGTGACGTCAAAAAGGGCCTACAGGTTTGGCCCGCTGCCTGTAATGAAAGGGTTTGAGGTATGCTCCCCACTGGTCATAACCATCGCTGGAAATGGGAGCTGGGGTAGAGTTGCAGAAATAACATACGAAGAAGTGAGCTAAGCTTTCCGTGGGATTTTACGAACATCGCCTTTTGAATTCCATTCGCAGAGCAGTGCCGAACAAGAAGTCGCCGACGTTGTGCGGACCTGGACCTCACCACGAGTACTTGGAACGGTGAAATACTGTTTTGTGGTCGAGCTTGTCTTTAAACAGGCATCAGTTAAATTTTCCCGGTGTGCCAGTGACTTCAGCAGCTGTCCAGCTGAGTTTGCTCCAGGTGCCAGCAGGCAGAGCGAGCTCAGAGACAGACGGCATTTAAACAGAGAGAAGGTGAAAAACAGACTTTCCCTGGCTTCGGGAAAAAGAAAAGAAAGGCAGTTCAGTTAAATGCAGGCTTCATCAGAGATCAATGATGAGGCGTTTTGAAAACCACACACGTGCTCTCGCCCTCTCCCTTTCTGCTAGTGCTAACCGACTGGAAAAAGACAGGGCCATTATTCTGTGGAAAGTCCAGTCTATTCCCATTTTCCTTGGATGGGGCCTTTTCGACATGAAGTCATATTTCCTTGCAATGACGGAAAACAACGAGTAAAAATAATGCTACTGCATACATTAAAACTGCATAACATCCACAGTGCTGTTAAAACAGAAGTACAATTGCCAGTAGCCTCTATTCCTAGTTATTGGTGACAGGACCACACAGATGGATCAAATTTAAATCCAACAATATCTGCTCTCTACTGGCTGCTTGTTCCAATACACAGTTTAAGAGGAACAGTGATGACACCATCAACCTTTTATTTATTTAAGCAAGAAAATGTATCAAGCTTATCTACAAATATTTTTATATTACTTCTCATGGTGTATAATTTACTTGGACCAAAAGGGATACCCAAAAGGAAAATGGTTTATTTACTTTTGTGATTTTAAACCTGTATGACCAGTATGACACAAACGATGATGTTTTGAAGAATGTTGGTAACTGGCATCCATTTACTTCCATTGGTTTTGCTTTCGTACTGTAGAAGTGAATGGGTGCCACTGCTGGTTGGTAATAAACGTTTTTAAAAAATCTTCTTTCCTTTAATTCGAAAGAAAGACATATAGATCTACAACTATAAAAGAGGGTCAGTAAATGATGATAATTGTCATGTTTGGGTGAACTATCAGTTGCCAATGAAAATCCAGTATGATAAAATCCAGCTTAAGTGTTTTTTGTGGTTTTTCTTTACATAGGTATTTTTATTGACTAATAAATGACATGTCAGAGATAAACATTAAATAGAAATGAATGATCAATTATCTTTTTTTCAATGCAACTTGGTTCATGATGTTATTTATAAACTAAAAAGAAATATTTATTATGACTGAATAAATTGTATACCTTACAAAAGGATTAGATATACATAGATGTATGATCCTTTAGACCCACCAGAAACGTGTAATGTAATCCAAGACAACCTCTTCAAAATATACCTTATCCTTTTACTGGGAAGGTAAACAGGAAAGAGATGGAATGGATCAGGAAGACAAGAAGTGAGTGAGAAACCAAGAGACGACAGACAGCAACCTGGGGAGGGGGACTGTAGAAAGTCATCCACACTGCTCTACATTAAGGGATCAGGCCGCGTCTCTGTAAATGAGTATTGATCCTCCTCCTGGCGGGATCATTTAGGAGATTAATGCTGGCAGTACTGTTAAGGGGGGAGTTCCAGTTGGTCCAAGGGGGAGCCGAGTCAGTGCTGCCCAGGACAGAGAGCCTGCTGTGGGGCTGCGTGGAAAACAAGCCCCTACCTCCCCTTCTAACCATCTGGACTAACAGCTCAGAGCACCAGCTGTGTGGGGGAAGGGAAAGAATTGTCCTTGTTTTGGGGGGGGAAGGAAGAAGAAATTCTAAAGAAACAGGAAAGTGTATAAGATGAGTTAAAGTCAGTTCAAAGCGATTTGTGTGACACGATGGAGGAACAAAGAGAGAGAGAGTAAAATGAAAGAGCAACACAAGTGTCAAACACAATCAGAGAAGGAGATGAACATATTTAAGATTGTAGAGACTGTCAGGTAAGCACAAAAGTTTATGAAAAGAAAGTGAAAGAAGGTGAGCTTACCACAGTCCATGGAAAATAAAGAGACACTCAAGTGACCCTTGGGACTGCACTCAGCCATCTTCTTGTATACAATCATAGCAAACAGAAATGTAATCATCTTAAACCAGGGACAGATCATGAACGTTACTCAAACAGGCATGTGCTAAAGACTACACAGATTTAAAGCATTGCTTTCTTTCCTGTTTTAATGCATTTCCTTTGGCAACAAGAAGTTTGGGTGGGACATATCAAAGGTCTCCAATCAATAGCCGATGTTCTTAACATGTTTCATTTTCCTATTAAAAACCATCTTTAAATGCACATATCTGCTAAAACTATTGCAGCTAGTAAAAGTTAACCAACACTGTATCTAGCTGGCCTGTATTGATGTCCAAACAGCCATAGAAGATTGGCAGAAAGATGCTCACATCTGTGTAGAAATTTCAAAATGTCACAAGTGATTTGTTTGTCTTACAGTCCATGGCCAGAAAAACTGTTGCGTGGATTTTTATATGATCCAGAACAATATGCCAAAAATGTGTTGTGTGCTTAACCCCCTTGCTGTTTACACGTTTCGTGCGTTTTGGTGTGCCGAAGTTCCAATTGTTCATAAAATTGCAAAAATGAATGCCATGACGATAAAACCACTGCAGCCCAGAAAAACTCAAGGGCCCAACAATGGAATGTTTTGAAGGCAAGATTGGGATGTCAATCACACTACACTCCCCCTTCCCAAGAACAAGGTCATTATGATCTCACTTCCTCTTCTATGAATTGTCCCTGGACAGGAGAGTTTGGCCACACCCAATTCAGAACAACCAGAAACATTCAACAGAATTCTGCTTGTTATCTAATGCAGTCTTTAGGATATGTTATATTTTTAGAAATAAAATATAAAATGTTTACAATGAAATGGTTTTGTTGATCCAATTTTTTGTTTAGTGGTTTTGGTTTCAACAAACAGATGTTTAAAAATGGGTATCAGACATAAAAGCGCATTATTCGTCCAATATGTGTGACCTTTTTCACAATTAGCAACAAAATCGGCACAGTGCCCGTGATCGTCAACGGGAAAAATGAGTGTGCCTGAAGAATTGGCCTAGCTGAGGCTTGCTGATGCGCATGTGTGCATGAGATGGGATTTTTTTTGGATCGTCCAGGTTGTACGGGTGAGCTAAGTCTGTCACGCAGATTAGAGGAGATCCATTCCAAATGTTCCGTCAAAAATTCACCTCACAACCGCAGCTAAAATTTATTTTGTGTGTTTTGGAACACGTTGACGTTTCTTCTGCTCATTTTTTCTGGCAGGTTTTAAAGAAAGAATAATGTGCTTCCCACACTCACACACACCAGCCTGTGCGTATCAATGAATCTTCCCACATTTACAGTAGATGTGAACGCACCTGAGAAATAAATGACAGACAACGAGAACCAGAGGGAAACCAACAGAGAGAAAAGTGATCAAGGTAGTTTGAAGAAAATTTCCCATTTGGAAATATCCCCCTTATTTCTTTCCTAGGGTTTGTTTTCCGCTGGTTCAGTCTGTTTCCTTTGCATTAGTGGTTAGAGATTTCCATGTTCATTATGCAGGCATTTAACCATTCAGAATTCCTGCCATCATGTGGATGGATTTGCTGTTTAAGCATGGTACTAATTTCTTTTCAATATGCATCGGTATTTTTCATCACAGAAGACAAAAGAAGATAAAACTAGTAAAGATTTTCTCATTAAAATACCCTAAGGATCTAAGACATATGCAACTTAACTGTTAATCCTAAAGCATTCTTAATAAACAAAAACCTAACTACACATTCAGCAAGTTCATGATTATGATTTAATATGGTCCAGATTACACTATAACATCTTCATTAAGTACAGTGTTAATGTTATTGTATACTTACTACACTTACTTATAAGTCTACAAAACAGTTAATAGGACAGCTGGGATTACTTTTGAGAAATACTATTTTAGACCAGTTTAAAAAAGAAAGGAATGGTGTGCGACCTTTATAAAGTCAGCTGGTATGAAGTCAGCAGTGCATAAAAGATGCATCTAGCTCAGCCTTTAAAAAAACAAACTGCCTTATTCACTAAATCTATTCAACTGCTTGTGTCATGAACTCAGTGCAAACTTTGTGGGAGCTTAAGACAAGATTCAAAAGACATATCGAAGAGAGAAAATTTTTTATTTTGGGTTCAGGATACATAACTGAAAAGCTGTGTCAGGGGTACTTCTGGGCAAAGCTGGAGGTTGAAAAACAAATATTTAGGGATGCCTTCACTGAAACTTTCATTGGGAGAGTTTCAGAAGAATGTGTCATAAAATCCACCTGGGTAGAGAAAAATGCTGAGAGGTTTTGCTTTTATGGCATGCAGTTGATGAACAAGCGGGTCATCACACTCGCCCCTGTGGAGCAATTCATTCACCTTTTCATTCTCTGGTGGCCATGGGAGATTTTACAGACAAAACTATTCAAATAGCTCTTGTTACAGGAGAAACAACCGTAAACCGTTACAGACATGTCTTCAAAAATTCAGAGAAGAAAAAAATTTGAGGAAAGAAGAAAATGATTTGACAAATGAGAAAATTTAACTCCTAATTTAACAGCTTGCCTCATTCATTTACATTTTTTATTTCTGAACCTTGTGCAGAATTATTAGGCAAGTGATTACTTTTGACCATACCATAATTTCTAACTCCAAGCTTTATAAATCTGAATGTGTATAGGATTAAATGCATGTCAGGTGATGTGTATTTGTGTTACGAGGGAGAGTGTAAAGCCTAAGGAGATCAATAACCTATATCAAATTGTGCATAATAATTAGGCAGTTTGTTCTCACAGGAAACGTCCAAAAAAGAGTTTTAACTGACTCCGAAACGTTAAACATTTTAAAAAGTCTTTCACTGGTATGAAGCATTCTTGAAATAGTTTAGATATTAGGGCATGATCACAGGACCATCAAACGCTTTGTAGCAAACAGTCAACAGGGTCGCAAGAAATGTGTGAAGAAAAAACAAATAAACGGGCAAAGAATTGAGAATGAATCATACATGAAGCTACCAGGAACCCATTATCCTCCATATTCCACAACCAACCTGCCTCAACTGTCAAGACGCAGGAGGGGTTCAGTTCTCTGGGACATAAGAAAGGCTGAAACTCGACCAACCCTGAACAAGATTCATAAGTTGAAACATAAAGAATGGGCCAAGAAAAGGAATTATAGACTGATGAGATGAGAGTAACTCTTGATGGACCCGATGGAAGGGCCTGTGGTGGACAAAGAGCTCCACTTCGACTCAGACGCCAGCAAGGTGGAGGTTTGGTACTGGTGTGTGCAGGTATTATTTAAGATGAGTAGCTGGATAATCAACTCTCAAACCTCCTGCCAATTTTTTGAATTTTTTTTTGGTCAAGCCCTGGTTTAGGAAAAAGTCTGCATCTTTCAAGAAGACTTTTTCTATTTATTCAAGACAATGCTCCATCACATGCATCAAAGTACTCTTTTGCATGGCTGGCCAGTAAAGGCCTTAAAGATAAAAAACTAATGAAATGGCCACTTTCTTCACCTGATTTGAACCCTATTGAGAACTTTTGGGTCCTTCCAAAGAAGTACATTTACAGTGAAGGTAAACAGTAGAGTGCTCTGAGCAGTGTCTAGGAGGCTGTGGTTGCGGCTACACAAAAAGTTGATTCTGACCAGATCAAGAAACTGACTCGAATCAAATTGAATTGAAGGCTTGTGACTGTTATTGAAAAGAAGGGTGGCTATATTGGTGATTTCAGTAATGTTTTTACTAAGTGAGGAGGGAAAATCATTCTTTTTTATTTAGTTGCATAATAATTCTGCACACTGATAGAGGCCTAATAATGGTATACATGTAGACCAAATCAGAAGAAAGTAAAACTTAATTTTTACTTATTAAATGTTTTCAGATTTTAGTTTTAAATTTTTTTTTATTGACGCATAGGACTTTAGTTGTACAATAACAACTTGCCTAATAATTGTGCACACAGTGTATATGGGTGTTCTCTCCATAAAGAGTCATTTCAATTTTTAAAATATTATTTTTTCAAACCGTATAACGTTATAAGCTTTCCTTTGGCACTGCTTTAAGAGCATCGCGATCCCAATGGTTTGATCCCGGCACAAACAAAAATATAATTTAAACGCAATGTATTCAGTTAGTAAATAAGTGACATAAAATGCATTAGATGTGAGTTCAAAAGCACATATATGCGTAACATTGTCTATATTTTAAGTGTTAAGTTGATCTCTTTGATTTGTCTTAAGCAGAGCTTTGTAATACAATTATCTTTATGTTTTCTGTAATACGTTTCTTTGCGTATTCTTGACATTCCTCCTCATTTCATAAAATTTCAAAAACCCTATATTGTCAAAACCATTGACCTCATTGAGTCGCATATGAACTTAAGTGACATCCTATTCCTAATCCATAGGGTCCAACAGGATATCGGTCCACTCTTAATAACAGCTTTAACTCTTCTGGGAAGGCCGTCCATAAGGTTTAGGAGTGTGTTCATGGGAATTTTTCACCATTCTTCCCGAAGCACATTTGTGAGGTCACACACTGATGTTGGACGAGAAGGCCCGGCTCTCAGTTTTCATCCCAAAGGTGTTCTATGGGGTTGAGGTCAGACCGGTCAAGGTCATCCAGACCAGACTCTGACATCCATGTCTTTATGGATCTTTGTGCACTGATGTCATGTTGGAAGAGGAACGGGTCCAAACTCTCCCCACAAAGTTAAGAGCATGGAATTATCCAAATGTTTGGTATGCAGAAACATTAAGAGTGAGAGAGATCAAAATTAATTTTGATTATTAGGATGAGTGAGATAATACTTTTGGGAATATAGTGTATGTAGATGTAAAACACAAATATTTTTTAATTCATTAGTATAATTAAATGCAAATATTTTTATTATTATTTATATTATTATTATTTAATACATCAAGAAAGCCACCGATAATTGAAAAAAGTGTAAAAAAAGAGTCACTTGTTCTGACATGCAGCACAACACAAGCCAGTGACATTTTCGAGGCCACTGATTGGCTACAATCTCTGAGGTCAACCGGTGTTGCCCGGGTCATACCATTCCTTCCAAAGGGGTGCGCAGAGATATCCAATGGATTGCGAATAAACAAAAATTGCTGAATCTTTAAAAAAATATGCTACATAATAAGAAACAGTAAGTCGTGCATATAAAAATGATTTTAATTAATGTATTACGTTGTGTTTTTCAAATAATCCCAGACATCTCCTACGTCATCCCCAACGGTTGCGCGACGAGGTCTCGCCCAAAATGGCTGTGGAGAAACAGTTATGAAGATGTGTCGATGCACTCACCAAATTCACCTTTTGCATGCTTTAATAAAGCGAAGGGTCCTCTGACCGAACTGGAGGACATTCGTGGAAGGTGAGGCACATCGTGTTTCGTTTATTTCCTCACATTATTTCCGTTTTCGTGCAGATCACCGTGCAGCCGTGTTGCTACGATTTTCTTAGCCAATAGAAACGCAGAGTGAGCCCAGGTCGAGGCCTTAACTGATGTCTATTTATCAGGAAGAAAACACAACACAACACAACACAACACACGTGTGTCAACACAAAGCTGTTGTGCAGAAACTCACATTGATCAATCAATGTCAGCACTGTCACTTCATAATAAAACACAGCTGGTGTTGAACATGACAGCTTGCTTTCTTGTATAAAACTATAACATAAACACAAACTTATATTAGTTATGCAATTCTGTCACAATGTCAACCTTACCATGAAAATATTAAGTTTATGTGTTTTTACTTTACTAGAACAGATGTCAAGGTGTTTCAGATGACTAATAGATCTCTTTTTAAGTTATAATAGAATTGTTTTTGTTTATGTGCAGGGTTTGTTTATAGTAAAATATGTGTTGTATTTAGGATTGTCACATCCATATTTCGCTCATCAATCGACACATGAAAATATAGTACATATGTTATGTTCTATACAGTGCTATCCGTTGGACATTTGGTGGATATAATTACTTCTGGTTTGCACATTTTAATTCACATAAATCTTAAAAAGGTTATCCTCTTCCAAAAACTGGGTCATCCATAACTCAGATTTGTTTACCTTTTTCAAAATAGAAAACTTGTGCATAGACTGATTTTTATTTTATGTTAAAACTCTATCAACAAGAGTTTTGGATATACAAATAGGTAGTTCAGTTTACTGGTAACAATTACATTGTAAGAGCTTTTTTTATGTCACATCCGTAACGCAAAATGTCACATCCATAACGCAGATTTAATAACCTTTTTCAAAATAGAAAACTTGTGCATAGACTGATATTTATCTGATGTTTAAACACTATCACCAAGGGTTTTCATTATATAAAGGTTGGTTTAGTTTACTGGTAACACTTATATTCCATAGGGAAAAATGTCACGTCCATAACGCCCTAATTGCCCAAGTATTTTAGGGTATTGCTGCATAACGTTAGTCTCTATAATTGCAGAAATTGACGGGGCTCAGTAAAGACATTTTAAGTAGATGCAATATCTGCCGCGGGGTCGTAACGTAACAAAACAATTTTAAAAAGCTGAGAGCTAATGTTACATTACCCCCAAGTTTGTAAATTAAGTGATACTAAATGTGCCATGGTTATTAATATTAATCACATCTTGTCATTAAAAGACGTATCTCTTTCATATTAGTGGTTGTCAACAGGTGTAAGTATCGATAACTTGTCTCTATAGTGCTTTTTTAAATATTTATTTCACAAAATATTAGTAAAATATAGTAGGGCTGAACCAATTTGGACATTTTGGCCGATAACAATAACTACTTACAAATAGAATTTTATAACAAGTTCATACATTTTTCTATATACTATACATTTCTATGGCCAGCTAAAAATAAAACATATATAAAGTAAGTGACCATTAAATCATATTGGCCAGTAGCAAGCATGAGAAGTTGTTCAGCCAGCAGAAATAATAACTAATTTATCGTCCTATAGATATCAACCTTTTATTATTGGACCGATAACACTAATGCTAAAAATAGCATTTATTGACAGATATCGATAAAGATGGGAGGCGCAATGTTACGTCATTTTTATAAGGGCTGTTTTTTCTAAATAACCATCATCTGTCCAACCTTTTATTTTTTATGTGTCACATCACGTCTTCATATTGTTCACAGTTTGGAAGCAACGTTTTCCACATTTGATTCATGTGTTTGTGTAACTTACCTAATGCATTGGGTAATTGGAAACTTTGTACTTATTCTATTCTATTCTATATTCTATTCTATTTTTCCTGATTTAAATTGCTTGTATTGAAGTCCATTCGGAAAAAAGGCTTCTTTTAAGTTCAAGTCAGGAGTTTGACTCTAAATTAAGTCATAAGTTAATGCTGTTTAATGTAAGTTAATGTTTATTTGCTTGTATTGAGAGAGGATAACTGGAAGTTTAAACTAGTGAATTTTCACTCTTAGATTTTAAATATCAATGTCATATTTTCTTGGTTAAACTAAATGTCAATCTAGAAATCATTTGTTTTGGAAATTCCGCCCAGTTGTAACAGTGGAAAGTCCTTTTCTTTTTAATGGCAGAGTCTCTTGAAAAAAAAGCAATGTCAGGAAAATTTTCCTGAGCATTTTATGTTAAACTCGCACACGCACACATATTTTGTAGAAATTTTTGATGATGAGATTTGGCAGTAGTTATGAAGTGAACTGGCAAAGCTACATTAAAGGGTTTTTGTTAGACAGGCTTATTGTGAAAGTCTGTTGGCCTACAGAGGGACGGGAGCAGGTTTACAACATATGTGAGATTGTGTTCAAAGTGGGGGTATTGTTGCTTAGCTTAAAGTTATTTGACATTTTTGACAAGTTAGAGTTCTTTATTGTCAACAGTGATTTCATGAGTTTGTCCCACGTGGAAGAGGTATGATATGTAACCTTTCAAAGTCGTCGGCTCTCCAATTGTTGCATGTTATTTGGGACGCAAAAATAAATGTAATTCTTTTGTCACAAGGCTCAACATGACTTTGGGCAACACATTTGCAAATGACTTAATTGTAAATAATTACACTTATTTATCTTTGTTTAGAATAGATTATGGTAAATACGAAATGACGGCAGATCTCAAGTTGCAGTCCATAATTTTCATCCCCATATCATCACCTCTATTTGAAACATAAGATTGCAGTTTCCTTTACAAACTTATAGCGTGAGGTCAAGTGATGTTAGAACAACATTTTCCCACAAATCAACAAATGTCAAGATGGTTTCCACACTGATGTTAATGTACTGGCTATGTGACTGTCTTTTTTTTGTAAACCAAAAAATAACTGATTGCAACTTAAAGACGACGACCACCAATGCCAAGTTGCATCATAACATTAGTTGCTGTGAAATGGCCAGGAAGGGTTAAACACAAAATGCCTCTCGGTCAAGTAATATTTTTTCCTCATCAAAATATTTGAATTCAAACTTAAAACGTCTGGAGAGAAATTTGGGAATCACTAGGAATAGTGAGATGGTTACGGTGTTGCTATTGGCAGTCCACATTCATTTCTGCGGTGTTGGTGAACACATTCTTGCAGAGATTTCGCGAAAGGTTATTAAACACAACACTGCACGGACATGTTGCACTGCAGGGAAGCACACACACTCACGTGCTCCTTTTGGAGGATGCTGAGGTTTGTTTTGGCAGTTCTTGTGACGTTGTGTGGTTTCACATGTGGCGGGGGGGAGGGAGAAGGAGACTCTTTTCATAGCAGAGATGCTTATTTAACATTTCCGGTCAATCAGAACCATGTCAAAATCAATGCATGTGTACACACATTTTTCTCATACACACATATAAACCAAGCCTGAAAACAAATTGCCGTCTTAAACTCTCCTTCAACTTCTTGGTCGGTGACATTGTACTGTATCCTCGCTGGAGCCTGTTCACCTTCCTTCATGTTCCTTTAGATAGGAGCGTGTGGATAGATGTGTTCTGCTTTCCACATTCATAGATCAAAATGCGAAAGCAATTTAATTACTGGGTGATTTCAGAGCATATGCAGAACAAATGTCTTTGTTGTAACAACAGAGTTTTACAGCTAGGTGCGACTTGTGGCCAAAGTAAACATATGAACATGAAGCCCTGCATATTTTATGTGCTATTCAGCTCATTGTTCAAGAAACTCTGTGTGCTGCAATCTCGCTGTCAAGATTCAGAATTTCCATTATTATCTTACTTGTGCAGAATTTAAGGAGGTCATGCAGCAGTGTGTGGCGAAACCTTACGCTTTCCTGTTTATTTTACACAGTGATGCTATGGAGTGCTTTCACATATTCTCGTAAGAACTTTTTCTAGATTCAGGCACGTCTGTACAAACTTGAACCTTTTCTATACACCTGGAAAAACGAAGGCTTTAGAAGCTACCCAACATATACAGTTTTCCTCCTTGCTCCGTTCGGCTGGTTCAGTCAGATGTAATACAATGAGCGAAAACTTTATATTTACAACTGACATTGCATGTTGCGACTATGTACTGAGTTAAATGTAGTATGTACTTGTTGATTCTTCACTGTACTGTACTTTGCACTTTATCACTTTGCAGGGTAGGTAATACATTGTTCCATTTTTGAATCTGACTGTTTTTTTTTGGGATGCTTATCAGGTGCATACTTGGGTGACCTGGCAGGTTCGGTAGTTTGTCTGAGTGTTTGATATACTGTTTGATTGGATTGGGTTTTAAAACCAATTGTCGGAGCTTATATGTACATTTATTCAATGTTGATTAGTTTTAGTTGTCCATATTAAATCAGGGTAGTTGAATGAAATCCATTATTAAATATGTAAGGTCGTAACTGGATTTCCCAAATCCATATTGTTTCTTCAAAATAGAGATCGATTAAAATCAAGGAATCAATATTTTTTACGCAGCCTTTTTTGATGCCCTTTATAACGGCATGTTTATATTGGAAATGAGATATAATAGTTTGCTATTGTTTTTTAAACTACAAATAGAATAAAAATCTTAATTTTATATAAAATGTCAGTTTAAAATTCTGTAGAATGTTAGAAAAGATCTGCAGGTTTTCGAAATATATCAAAAACAGGACTTTTGATTCAATCATGTCTGCTCTTGCTCAAACTAGTGACACATTTACATCGAATAGGTTGTCATCTTCAACATCCTATCAGTAAAGAAACACTCATCACCAGTCAGTCACAGTTATTGATTTAGTATTTGGGTTTTTAGTAGAGAGATTGACTAGCCTGCTGGTTACACCAGAATGACCATGCCTTAAAAGCTCACCTAAGAAAATAAAGCTGACACCTTGAACAAGAAAACTGCATCAAAATGTGAATAATGAATGCTGTGACATAGGACTAAGGCCATTCTGGCTGTGGTAATGGACTGCTGAACATTCAAATGCGGCTACATACCTTCCAGAAGCAAGTGTAAAGTGTTATGATTGTTTGGTTACAAGCATTCTTCTAAATATCTTTCTTTGTGTTCATCAGAACAAAGAAATGGATACATTTGAATACAACTTAACGGTGAGTAAATGATAATAGAACTTATTTTTTGGTGGCCCATCCCTTTAAAGGGAGGGTACAGCCATGAATTAAACTTTTAATATTATTGATCTGTATTACTTTCTTTACTCTGTAGATAGTTGGTAACTAAACAATCTTGTTTATTTTCGTCGCTACATTGAATATAAATGGGTACTGCTTGGTTTTTGGTTACCAAAATTCTTTAAAATATCACCTTGTGTGTTACGAAACAGAAAGTCGTATAGGTTTAAAATGACAGACTGTAGAGTAAATGATGAAAAACGTAGATAGATCTTTGGCCTGAAACAGCTGCCTGGAGGCGTTGCAAATATTGCCGCCTGATGGGATGACTTCCCTTATAGACAGTTTGGGACAGCTGGAATAAATGTTCAACACTGGAACTGTTAACATAAAATCTGTGTGACTCAGAGAATGGATCCTGTTATAAAATAATTCCAGAACAAAGTTGCTATTTGGCCCGGAACGGGACCCACTCCTGTCTAAAGTAAATGTAGTGTAACGGCAGGTATACAGCCATACTTATTTTGGCTCATATTCGGAAACTGGTGCATTGTAATTCCCCAAATCCGTGTCTTATATCAGTATCGCTGTGATGTTTTAAACTCTTTTCAGTTGAAACCAGTCCTACTCGTCTAGGATTGACAAACTTCTGCCAGACAGGAAGTGCTGTTTAGTTTATAGGTGCTTTCAGTATCGTTCTAGTGCATGAACAGAAACAGGGAAATATCACAATGACAGATCCCTTTGGTATTCTTTGTCCGTGTCGGGATCTGTTTTTACATAAATTAAATCTGCGATTAATTAGACGTAATGTGAACCATATTCTCAAACAACTCCAGGATTGGACACCAAACACTTGTAGTCATGGTCCCTCGACTAGCCATCTCACTCATATGTTCCCGATGTCCACCTGAGGAGGTGACTGTTGTCTGACTCAGTTGTTCCTTGCGTGGTTTTTTGGTGGATGTAGGGTGAGTCTGAGGCATTCCTCTAAATTTAAACTCAAACCACAGACGATCCTGCATAGTTTGACTTTTGCAAGCCTACGCAAAACCATACACACAACATAACCAAAAATATTTGGCCAGTTGGTTACCGACACATTTTGGTTGTATTCCTGGATATGATAGAAAATAATCATATAATTTTTTACAGCCTAAACTATTGTTTTTCAGTTGAGGTTCCAAACATGACTTGATTTAGGGTTTCTCTAACAATGCATTTTACAGACATTGGCATTTTATAGAGGGACAACAAGACAAAAATGGATCTCATTAAGATGAAATTAGCCCACCTAGGTATTTAATTCTATAAATATTGGCTCCGAATTGTCTATATAAAACTCAAATTTTCCTTAAGAGCAGTGTATCTGTTGGTCCAGAGATTGGTAGTCGTCGTTCAATGGTTGGTTTTCAATGGAATGTTTTCCCTCTCTCCAATGGCATACATCTTAAAACCATGGATCACCATCTCCACATTAAATTGATTCATGAAAGTTTTTGGTGTGCGGTTGTAGATTACTAACCTACTGTGTGTGTGTGTGTGCGCGCGTGTGTGCGAGTGCACGTGCACGTGCGTGTGTAAGAAAGACTTTTGAGATGGCCTGTGGGACAAGGGCGTGGTCAGGATATATGATGCAAAAAAGATTTTGTTTCTCTAAGTTGAAGCTTATCGTTACATAAACACATGATGTTATGGCCTCGGAGGAACCTGGTAGGGTTATGAGTTTGTGCTTGTGTCAGAGAGAGAGATGATAGGGAGGATAGAGTTTCAGAGAGCGAATGGGGAGTATGTGATGAAGTTGTGTGACTCTTAATACATCATATGTAGGCCCAAAACTGTGCCGGTAGAACACAGCGAGTATTATACCAGATTTAACAAACATATGTTTGTTTTTTTCCTTTGCATTTTTTTTTAGAATCATTTTGGTTAATTTTCAGCTGTCACCTAAGTGTTATGTTCTGAGGTCAGTTTAGAGGCTTTACAATAAGAGATGCAACGCTATTAAACTTTATGGATGCTCCAATCAGGATTTACCAGCGATTTTCCATCATGGTGAGGGGCCAATACTCTCCGCCAATGTGTCATGTGTGTGTGCTTTTGTCACAGACACAGATGTCGACTCAATCTCCTGCATCAGCTTGAACTTAATGCTATGGCAACATGGCATCGAAAGAAATGAAACTGAAATTAAAATTTAAATAGCAGGGCTCTAGACTGTCATGGTGAGGTGTTCATTGTAACAACTTAAATATTGAAATGAATTTTTTTCTAAAGAAACAAAGAACTATGACGTCTAATTTATAGTTGTAATGATGCAGGAATTCCTGTGAGCTAGAGCCCAAAATAATATCCTCCGATCTCCTTCAAGACTTATTACCTCTTAACAAACCTATAAATACAAAAATACTTACATTTTCCCAAATTAGTAGGATTCCATGTAAGATTGGTTTGTTTTGTGAATGTTGACACACATGTATTAAATCTATTTTACTGTATACTCTTAAAGGGGAAGCAGCATAATAAAGATCTGGGCCTATTATGTTCATGAAACAACATAGGACGTGCCTTAAAACAATCATTGATACATTTGCATTCTCTTGAAGGAAGTTGCATATAATAATGTAGTTGTTAAAGAAAGTCCTTAGTCATGGTGAAGTGTTGAAAGAGAGTTGATGTATGATAAAAAAACATTACCTCTTTTGGTTTTTGTTGTGATCTTAATTCCACTTTTATGTTAAATAAGTTTTCTGTGCATTTATTGCAGTACAGAACGTTTAATTATACCTTACAAAGGAACAACAAGTTATATGTCTAAGAAGAAAGTTGATTGACATTGGTAATATTTGAAAAAATTCTATTTTTTGAATTTTTAAAATATCGTGATGTGCATCGTATCGTTAACCTTGCGTCGTGATATGCAACGAACATGGTTGCACCCTTAAACAAATATGCAAGCGATTTGTTCACCATTTGAGATCAAATAATACTATAGTTGTTGCTTTATATTGTAATAAAATGTTTTACTGTCATTATGTACTAAACTTTTAGATTAATAGGACGATATTCACTTTTCCTACAAGGCTTTTTATACCATCAAATCTTCTCCATTTCGTACCTCGGTATACGGCTGGTATTTTTAGTTTCTCCAATGACACTGATGGCCATGATTAACTAGGACAAAAAGCCTTTGAAAAAGTCGTCGCACTAAATATTGATTTTATATAATTAATGGAAGTAAATTGACCAAAAAGATTTATGACAGTATGTTTGCATCAGCATTTCGAAGAATTTTTACACAATTAGAAACTAAGGAAAGAAAGAACGTTTGAGAATGTTAACTGCTATTTCTCGCTAATAATTATACAAATAACTGGCTTAAAACAACCCTTCCCTACACCTTCCTCTTCTGTTTTATCCCAATAAAGTCAAAAAACTTTTGCAAGTTACAAACATGATATGTTACAATACTGTTTATTGCAGGAGCTTATGCTATCGTAACTGAATCAAGACTTTAAGAAAGTTGATAATAATGATCATGATATTGTTTAGTTGATTTCACAAACTTATCACATTTTTCTACTATATTATGCAACTCTAGCACTCCACATTATTACTCCACATAAATACATGCAATACTGATGAGCAAAATATCAAGAAGAATCATGATAATATCATGTCATTTATCTAAAGATAAGAGACTTTCATACCTAGAAACGTGTAGGTGGAAAGTTATGTTATGATGAACGTTTCTGTAGTAGAACTGCATGTACGACACTAATGAGACATTGCAACAACTAGCTGGACTAATTGTCTCAGAAGATGAGATTTCCAGGCCTGAGGGAGTACACAGTTACAGCCCAAACAACACAAGAGGCCTGATTTTGTTTATTTGTGTTCCGTTTGCTGATAGACCCGTGTCTTGCCCCGCAGTGAAATACAGTTAACAGTGCTGAATTCAGCATGTGTGAGGAATTGTTGTCGTATGCAGTACCTGAAGTGCTGACTCCAACCTTGTACTATTTAGAGCAATTTGCCAAGCTTTAGTTCCAGCACATTAGCCCATTCTTCAAAGATTAAAAGCACTTATTTAATAGCATTTCAATTACTTTGGCCCTTCTCTCATATTTAAATATCTTGCTGGTCTAAGACATCCAACGAGTGTTTAAACCGAGCTAGATGAAGCACTTTTTTATAAAGATAATACAAAGAAATGAAATATATATATTTATATGTATATTTAAATGTATATGTATATATTAGTTTTGGGCGGATTCTTCACCCTTCTTAGCATCATTGAAACCCCACGAGGAGAGATCTTTTGTGGGGAACCAGGCCAAAGGGTCATTGACAGTCATCATTACCCACATCCATTTTCTGACAATTGCTCCACCAGTTATTCTTTTTTCCCCAAGCTGCTTGGCAATTGCCTTGTAGCCCTTTCCAGCTTTGTGAAGGTCTACAACTTTCTCTTGTGTCTTTTGACAGCTCTTTGGTTTTGCCCATGTTGCTACTTAGACTCTTTGACTGATTGTGGGGTGCACGCTGGTCTAATGACAGCTAGTGACCTCAAACAAGTTTACACTAATTTAGAATTATGAGCAGATCATAATAGCTGGAGTATTTAAAAGCAAAATAAGAGTTCTTTGAGGGTCAGAAAACTGGCTAATAAGCAAGTGATCAAATACTTATTCAACACAGTAATTTACATATAAAGAATTGTTCTCCTTCTATAATGTGATTTTTCTAGATTTTTAGAGAATGTGTTAGATTTTTACTCAATAATATGAATATTCATCTATTTTAATATTTTAAAATATATCTAATGTTTTTAAAATAATTCATCAAACCTTTTTTACACTGAACGATTTTTACCAGATTTTGTTTGTAAAAAGGTTTGCTCATAAGTTGTACGATGCGAGGAGATCTAAAATCAATCATCTGTAACATCAAAAGGCATCTGAGCAAAACGGATGGAGGGATGGATGGATGTAGGAGAATCATTGATCACATCTTTCCCCGTTTCTTATGGAAGCACAGACCGCGCAGCTTGTTTAGAGGCGACCTGACTGTTGTAATGAGGACATTTACGTCAGTTTACATCAGACTCATGGATGAATAAACTGCAGACTGGCTTTCTGTTCGAATGCTTTCTGCTAGCTACATTATTAAAATGTGTTTTTGCATGTCTTACCTTTTTCCCCCTTCTGTTCTCTTTGAATGTTCACCTGGAAGTGACAAGCATGGAGCGATTATTCAGTGTACCTTTATGGCTGTAAGCTTTTAAGTTGTTTTCAGTAAAGCCCATCTTAAGTCATTCATTCTATACCTGTAGTCGGATAGAAAAACCCTCCATTGACAAGTGACGTCTCTTGTAAGCCTCATATACATATTCAAGATGTTTGATTATATTTTAGTAGATGTTTTCCGGAGATTATTTTATTTTCGAGGATTCGGTTCTATCTGCAATTTAATACGCTTCTAAGTTCCCAGATGCAAATGATACTTTATGGTCAATGTAGATGATCCATTTTAAGCCAATGTTGTTCCGTTTTCTAACCTTCTGTTTGACAAATGCACCAACTATGACCCAGGCGACACTGGCGTGCGGTGGTCTATAGGGTTAATGCTGTCCGGCTGTGTTGCGGTATCCACAGGGTTTTAGGGGTAAGATATGGCGCTTCGGCATGTACCTGTCAGTTCTAAATGATTGCTCATTTCCTGCAGTGGGAGGAGGGGCGGACGAAAGCAGTAATAACACACAGCTGCCCAAGCTGGACGATACCTTTCCTCTCCTCCGCATGGTCTGAACTCTCCTCGTTCTGTCCAAATCTGTTTTTAATGTTCATGTCTAAGATTCGCTTTGGAATGGCAGAGGTGGACACACACCCATATTGCCCCAGTAGGCATGTTCTCCACCTAGCTTCTCCTGGCTTCATTCGCTCGCCTGTGTGGGTGTGTGTTCGTGTATACACACATGCTTGTGTCAGAGCATGTGTATGTTAGTGGGAGGATTGGTTTAAGGAGGGGTCAGTAACGAATTCCATCCCGGTTCCAAACTAGGTCACATGACCCAGAATGGAAAGTTCAGCTATGACCAGCTGTAGTCAACATTACGCAGTGAGGGAAACTAAAGCACGAACAATTAGGCGGAAACGAAGAGATGAGGCTGAACAAATCACCTGTGCTGTTCCATTTGAATTTCTTAGAAGGGAGTAGTTCACCCAACATTTTTAATCATTTTTTTAGACATGCTTGGTTTCTAGCTGTTTGTGTATTCTTGTTTTAAGTGGATCACAAATTAAGACGACTTTTTATTGTGTTTTCCCTACAGCAGTGGTTCCCAAACTTTTTGCAGCATGCACCCCCTTCTAGTGTTTGGCACCTGTCAAGCACCCCCAACACTTTACTCTGATTAAACTTCACATTTTTAATTGCAACAACTAAATACAAATACTCTGGTTAAACTTCACATTTTTAATTGCAATAACTAAATACAAATATTCACTGTCGATTACAAAACATACAATAATCTGTTATAAATACAAAGATTACTACCTTTTTTTAGTGAGATGGATGGGCCTGCATGTTTGCACACAGATCATCAAAATTCGGGGTAATGGATGACAGTTTTACTTTCAAATCATTCTCGACATCTAGTCTTGGTCGATGTTTTTAACCAGGTGTCCATTTTGATGAAGGTAGTAAGTGAAAAAATAAATGAACGCATTATCAGTTAGCGCCTCATATGAGCAGGGCGGGGCCATTGTGACACAGACGTGCTTGTTAAATGAAATTAAATCATGAGTAATTTATAGCTTGTAATGTGAAATTTTATTTCTTAATAAAATTTTCGCATGTGAAGTTTACCTCAGTTAAATATGTAAAAATAAGAAAAAGACAATCTTTTTCCCCGCCATTACAAACATTCTCTGGCGCGCACCCCACATTGGGAACCACTGCCCTACAGTGATATGTAATGGTGACCACTGGATTGAAAAAGGAAACTTAGAAGTAGGTAGGGGTGAAAAGAAACTTTCATTATAGATACAAGATTAAAATGTAATTTATATTTGAATGATATTTTATGTTTTACTTACATTTTCTAAAAGAACTAAACTGACAACTTTCAGGGATCCTTCTTCATGTTAATACATGACTTAGAATAAGCTTGGTATTCTACTAAAACTGAATTTTAACAAAGTTAAAGGAAAATTTAACCTAAAAATAAATAATCTGTCATCATGCTTTTAACCAAACAGTTCTTGGACCCCCATTGACTACCGTAGTATGATGACTTACATTCTTCAAAATATCTTATTTTTTGTTCTATGGCAGAAAATAAATGCCTGGGCACTTGACTAACATTGTTGTTTTCCTTCTGTTGTTGTTATTTCTGTGGTCCACCACACACAGACATTTTTTATAGGTTTGTAACAACTAGAGAGTCAGTAAGTCATGACAGGGTTTTAATTTTGGAGTTACCTATCACTGTAAGAAAGGAACTGAGAAAGGTTAACACCAAGAGACCTTTTTTGAACAGTAAAGGCACATATGTATAAAACAACCTTTATGTGCAGTCACTGGTTTTGCAGAAATCATTATTAAAAACTCTTTGTCAACTTTGAAAACACAGTAGTTGATCATTTAGAAATGGTAGTGTGGTTGCATTTCCTGAAAAAAAAAAATCTCAAAAACTAAATTTGGCAACAATGTTTTGATGCAGCTCACATTTTGGCCGAACACATTTTTACAAATTGTTTAGCAATAAAAAACATAGTGGATCACGACCGTCACTTTCTTTTTTGGTTGAATTATTTCTTGAATTCTGCTTTGGAGATGAAAATGGTTGATGGTTGGTTGAGATGGAGCTTAAGATGAACTCTGGCTAAGGAGAACATTGGATGATTAGCCAGAGCTCATATAACTTGCTTTAAATCACGGGAAAATGATAAAACATAAATCTTGAGAATATCTTTTCGTTCTAGGACAGAAAACTCTGACAAAAGTGTGTCAGAGTTTCCCTGGGAAATGCACAGGCCGTTAAAATGTACTAAACTCCTGCCCGGAGGAGTTAAGTTTTAAAGAAACACCTTTAAGAAACTACAGTACTTTCCTTATGTTTTCTAATTTTGTAACTGAAAGCAAAAACAGCAAACTGTCTATTGCTCAAACTGTATTGATAGCAGAATGTTTTGATCCTCTTTAAACCAGATACATTGACTTGAAACCCTACAAATCATTTCTGATATCACAGCCTCCTGTTTTCACATTCAGTACATCTGTTATAAGGAGTGCCAGAGTCACGCTACATATAATCCCCAATGTACTCGAGGTAAGCCCCGCTTGTGATGTGTTTGTTGTACATATTTAAAGTCATCTGAATTTTATTTAAATAAATTATGTCACCCCACGGATACGCCCGAATACGTTTCCCATACAAGAAGCGGCTAAAAGCAGGGCAGGCTGTTCCTCGTTTTGCCTAAGTTGACTGATGGATAACAAACCTTTTTTTTAGAGTCTGTCCATCGAGCATGTCTGCTATTTTATCACCTGGTCAGATTGCCAAAGTAACCTCCTCCTCTCCCTTCATTCCTCTGTGTATTCAATTCGTCTCGTTGTCCTCCTACACATGTTGTTTCCTCTTTGGATATTACATGGATATTCCTCAAGGGAAAATCTTTATTTGTACGCCAATTTTAGGTCCGGGAATAACAAGATTACGTGTTATACTGAGGAACGATGTTATTTATGTGATTGATACGCATATTTTGTTTTGATTTCATAAAGCTCTTTAATTTTGGATGGGTTTCTATATTTTTATGAGAAAGACATGTGGGAGATCAGTTCTCATTCACTGATAGTTTATTTTTGACCTGAAATAGGTATGGTTCAGACCTATGTATTTAGTTGAAGTTTCCCTCAATTTTAAATATAGAAATGTAATTTAAAGAGCAGTACTGATTTTTGTGTCATGGTGATCGGCCGATGCCGATTCTAATGCTTCAATTTACATAACTGATATGTATGCTCTTTGAACAATGTATAACTTTTTTTCAGATAAAGTAATACACATAGATGTTGCATTTAAAATTTGACTAAAATATATAAGTAATCACACAGTCATTATGTAATATATTTAAGTTAACTTTGTTTTAACAGAGTACTAAATAATTACAAAAAAGTATCATCATTTACAACCCTGCGCAGTGATGTCATCAGTTGAGATCGGTTCGTAAGATCGGGCAAGTTTAGTGAGTCCATCAAGTCATAAAATGTGTTTATCAGCCAAGGCAATCTCCGGCCTTTCTATTGGAAATAAAACATATGTGTGGTTGATAGGGGTCAGAAAAAAACTTGAAACCAATCACACACTATGGGAACTATTGGTGGACAACCCATCATCTATTAAAAAATGTGTATTGATGTTCCTTTCCGAATATTTAAGTTTTAATTACACAGCATTTTTGTTACAAACTCTTGTGCTTTGGTCGTTTTAAACCTTAAAAATGTATAAATAGTTAGACCGTTCTCATTTTCATGGACTTCTTCCTCTTATAGGAAGTGATCATGTGACAAATTGAATGTAGGATTATGCAGCGTTGCCTATTTCCAGCAGGCTCCTGAGGTTAAGTTTGTCACATTCAATATCATACAGAAATGTCCTGTAAGTCGAAAAAAGAAACGGTCTGGGCAGTGCAGCTATGAATTGATTTCAAATATTGATAAAAAGCGATAAGAACATACTGCAGTGCTTAACTTCTCTTTATCTCTCCATTGACCGATCTGTCCCACTTGCTCCTTGCTTCTAAATAACTCTCTCAGAAACATTGGTGCACATTTTTGGCCATTATGTAATTTATGTGCAGGTTGTTGGTATGCTTTGATATATATAAAGTGCGTCATGAAAATGGCATATGAATATATTTCACTCATACCATTCCATCTTCCTGCTAAACATTCTTTTAGTAATGTAGTAATGAAATGATGTGCATTTTCACTTTATATTTCTGTAAACTAATAGTTTGTTGACCATTCTGCAATGTGTGTCTGTAATGTGTGTCTCTACAAAATAGACTTAATAAAATAAAAATCATCAGTCTTGAGTCGACACGACTGATCTCACGACGTAAGAGTGTTCAACGCCACTAATCGTGTTTGCATATCGTCCATAAACCAGCGTTTAGTCTTTCCTGGCTGTTGCCTATACCAATGCTGACAGCCCTCCAACTTTGCATTAGCGTGGAAATAAGTCAAATCCTTAATGCCTTGTTATTTTTGCCCTTTTTTCACCCGTTCGGCCTCTTAAGGCAGGAAAGGGTTACTTTCCATGTTTCCTGTCTAATTCCCACAGCTCCAGCTCCTTTCGGATCACTTTCTTCATACTAAACATTCCCAGGCTCCCATAACCTCCTGGCTTCCTTACACTGGCCAAGAGAGCTCCCAGGTGAGAGCGTGGGCGAACCTCCTGTTTTCTAAGGATAAATATCTCTCCACGGTTTGCCTCCCGACAACGGTGGTGAAACGTGGGTTTCGTTTTTTCAGTCTTGCTTGATCGCAGGCATGGGAAAACTGTTATGAGAGAAATCTATACCAGTTTTTTTCGGATCAGACACGGCCAAGCTGTTAGGAATGGTGAGCAGTTGTAGGTCTACTCATATACCCTGAGCATTTATTTAGGACCTGACCATCTTCACAAACATTTCTCTTGGCCAGCACCTCACCTCATAAACGCGTCCAGAGGGAGAAGAATTTGAAGGCCACTCATTGGATGTTAGAGCTGTCACTCCTGTTACCATGACAATACATGAAGAGCCCGACACAGCAGATTTTGCCCCTGATCAAGCAGAGTGATAAAATATGGTTGAGCACAACACGGTCACATGATCGTCTCGGCATCCTGTTGAGTTGTTACTACATTCTTTAGGCACAACGCTTCAGATTAATTCTTAGATCTTTTAAATAAGATATTATACTTCTAAAGTACTCAGGGCCTAGTAGAATCCCCATAGGGTTGCAAAACACCCTTATCAGCATGTTAAAAACTGCACACTTTCAGGAAAAAAAGCTCAGTTAGGTATAGTTGAAGGCAACCAGGTTTTATAATCCTGATTTCATGTCTCCTGTTTGTCCCGTCTGCTGTGTTTTCCCACGCTTTTCTTTTCCAACTCTTACTCAGAGCACCTGACAGATGGAACGAGAGGGAGAACTTTGGATGTACGATCACCCCGGCTTCAACCGAAAAGAGCCGGTGTTTGTAAATGGAAACCTGGGACTGAGTGGAACAAACAGACCAATGTTTTTTGGACCTGACCCAGTGATGGACCTGCTGGGATGGTCTAAATATAGGACCGTGGTGTACCGACTAATTGCCCTGTGAGCGGTAATCATTCCCAGCCTCTGAAACCTCTTAAACGTTAAAGGGAGCCGTATCGCTGTCGCCCCCCGCTGTGGAGGAGCCAAATACATAACAAACGTTCACACGGAAACAAAGCAAGAATATGTTTACAGGTGTCTGTTACAGGTGTTCGTTCTTCAAAATATCTTATTTTGCATTTAACAATATATACTTATCTCTACTACGTAGTCAATGTAACCAAAAACTCTTAGTTAAAAGCATTTGTCCATCTTTTTTTCTTCTGAACAAAGAAACGTATATAGAAGTTGAGTAAATTATGAGAATTTTTATTTTTTCGGTGAACTGTCCTTTTAAGCAAAAAGCCACATTTTGTGCAGATTTGGGTCTGATTTTTAACTCTTTAGAAAGATTCTCCTGATCTATGCGTAATCAGTAGAATGCACTTACTCCGCCAAGTATTGTCAGGTTTGTTGTATGCTACCTGCTTCCGAGCAGAGCTGCGCAGACCTGTGACCAAAGCTTAACCTGCGGTCTCACAAAGGAAGTGGCCGCCACCCACCGGATATCCTCCCAACTCCCACGGCTAAATAAAGCTGTAGAGAAGTGCGCATGATACCAAGTGAGATGTTCGCCCTCTGCTGCTTCAGCATGTGTTGTCATGACACTGCATCTGGTCTCTTCCTCTTCCGTCCAGGCTTAGATTCTGGATTTAGGTTGGGGGCTTCCTGTCTAGTTAGTGATACATGACAGAGAGCTTATGCGTCGGAAGTCGAGCACCTGGGGAATGCTGCGCTTAGATGTAGTAGATTTGTGAATGCTTTTTTACCACTCTAGAAAGCAATCTGAGCTGGGAGGGTTTAAACTATATTTCTTGTTTTGTGTATGCTTTATTTAAATGAATATCAACTAATTAAAGATCAAATTAATATAATAGTGCTTATATAATTATTTAAGACATACTATTAAATCAAATCAAATAAATACCATCATTTAACACGCATGCGAATGTAAGAAAGGATGACTTTTCATACACACTAAAAGGCTTGCTGCAACTTCCTGAATGTGTTTAAAGCACCTCGCAGTAACAAAACAAGGAAGCATGTACGAAAGCAGAAGTCATGAGTCAGCGTGAGTCTTTAAAATGCTGTGGCGCACTGTTTATAGAGGATGTGATGAAATTTAGCTGTATGTTTTGATGTGTTTACTGTGGTGCTCATATAAACATGTTCAAAATGACTTTTGGCCAAATCTAATCAAAATTTTATTTATGCGCTTTATGTATTAGTTTTGGAATTGTCATTCTTTTAATGTTATTTTTTAATAGTAATGGTGCTGTAGATGATCCATTTTTGTCTGCATGATTCCATGAAAAAACTAACTGTTAAACTAGTTTTTTTTAAGTGAAAACGACTTTACGGTTTTATTTTTTATTTGTCAATCATACATAAATAATTATATCTAAACAAATATTTTTTTTCCATTTTTGATCGGTTTTTAAATGTTTTAAATGCATTTTGATCAAACGTTTAGCAGTGTTAAAAAGTGTTCCAGCATTGTTAACATCCTCTGAAGGGAACTATAAAGAAGAAAGGTTCTTTGAATATTGGTTGTCTTAAGAACCATTACTTGGATTTCTGGCGCAGCATTGACTTCCATAGAAGAAAAAATAAAGTGGTAGGCAAAGGTGCCCTAAAACAGAAAATTATTAATAAATATTTTATGCAATGGTAGTCTAACATTCTTCCAAAGTATCTCCCTTTGTGTTCAACCAAACATACACTAATCCTTTTTGAGGAATTCTTAGTTTTCAGTGGAATATCCCTTTAAACATTTTAATGTCATGTAAAATTATTTATACCGTAAAGGTTTTGCTCATATCATTCATCCCTTGCTCCATAAATTGTTTTCCCTTGCATTTCTTTTTTCATAGGTATCCCTCACTCTCCGTTCACCCCTAAAATAATTAAATTTAGTCTATAGTGGATTTCCATTTTATTCCCACTTCACCCCTTCATCTGGTCTGAGAATTAACTGTAATGATGTGGCTGTTTTGAGGGCAATCAATTCACTACAGTTTGCATGTCACACTCGTGCTCACAGCCGGTTCACCTGTGGCTTTCACTCACAATCCATCCCATCTCTCTCGTTACCCTTTTCCATATGTTTATATTTTTAATAAGTGAAACTGTAAAGTGGCTAATCTGACAGTAATGTGTGGAATATGACATTAAAAACATAGTTAAATTACAGGATGTTTTAGCATGAGGCAAACATCTATAGCTAAGCCAGCTGGATAAGTAGGTGTGTTGTTGGCAGGCGGTGGGGGTGGGTGTAATGATATTAGTAGTGATTGCCTAATTTATGAGACTGTTTAGTTATTCATGTCAAGTGTCGGCCATCCATCATAGCAGTGGTGAAGGAAGCTTAACTGCATGGTTTCTGTGCCAGACCAGAGGGGCATTGAAAGCCATGTCACACTGTGGAAACTACCCATGTTCACAAACATGATGTAGTTTCAGAGAGTCTTATGAGAAAGGAAGGGTTTTGCCCAAAGGCCGTAGGTGAATTTGTAAGAAAAACACCTACAGCTCAAAATCCCCAGCATTATGGGGTTTGATTTCTAATGGGAGGCAGTGTTCCACCAGCAGGAACTTGAGTGTAGTTACAGCACACAGGGGAGGGCGGCACTTATTTTATTCCTTTCACACTCTCTCCATCATCTTCATTTAGTAGGCCTCCCCTCAGTAGTGTGTGTTTTTGCAAACATATACATCTGAGCTGGAAGGTTTACCTTGTTTCAAACCTGTGACAAGAACTTATCAATGAAGAATGTGACAAGTGGTACAAGTTGCTTAAATCCAAGTGATTGTTATAATATAGAATGAGTACCGCGAGACAATTCGGCAGAAATCTAGATATATTTTGAGACTGTGGAGAGAGCTTACACCCACCGAGCTCCGAGAGAGTAACCTAACGCAGGAGAGAGGACACTTTTCCAAGTACATTGCGTCCAAGTATACTCTTAATATTAGAGGTTCTTCACAACCCCCTTAGAATATTTTTTTTTGTCTTTTTCTACAAAGAATCTCTAACATATGTTGAACCTTCCTGTCTCACAAAAGGTTCTTTGCAGGGATTATAAGAAGTTTAGAAAGAATTCTTTAAAGAATAGACTGAATGTTTTTTTGTGGAACTAGAATTGGTTCTTCTATGGCATCACTGTGAAGAACATTTTAAGCACCTTTATTTTAAGAGTGCAAATCCATTGTATGAAAAAATTCAAGATTGGCCTTCATTAGTTGGGTTTGAACTTGAATAAAGTGAAGTTTGGGACAGATACAAAGCTATAATCAAATACCTCATCAAATGCGACTAAACAACTTTTTAATTTTTTTTTGATTTACAGGCATAGCACTACAACTTTAAACTAATTTACAAAAACCACTGCAGCTTGCAGCATCGCTGACACGGATAGTTTGAAGCAAAACAATAAATTACATGGCAAAGTTTCTAATACATCCTAATGTCACATTGTATCGGTCAAAGAAATCCATTATGGGATGAGTTCAGTGACTTATTTTGCTTTGTTGGTAGATTTTGTCCGGAGTAAGTTCCACAACTGATAAGGCTTGCTAAAAACCAAACGTCTATTTTCTACCCAGAACATGAGCATATGTGTGGGATTCATTTGGATGGGGCAGAATATAGGAGTCAGACAGCATAACACAATTATGCGTGTTCATTATATCTTGTTTTGTCAGTTCTACCTGAAGAACTGCAATACTCTTCTCTATATTGTCATGGAAGTGAGTTCTGGTTCATGTACATACAGCACTTGTTTTAATAAGATGTGTTTGGAAGCCTCTTTTAAATATTCATTTTCTGGACTTTCTGAGTTTCTTCATAACACTGCAAGCCATTATATTCCCCTGAAAACTTTTCAAAGCCTTTGGATCGTGTTCAACATTTATGAAGTTGTAACCTAGTTTCCATCACTGGCACGGCATTGCATCGTCATTGGGGTTTTCAATGCAAGCCAGAGGACATATTATCTGCGTTCTCCCCCTTTACCTCACATCCTGTGATTTGTTGGAGGGCCTAATCCAAATAAAACCTTTAGGGTCTCTATGGGATCAATTTGAAAGGATCTCTCCTCCCTGTTCTCCGGTTAATCTTTTTTTCTCATTCTATTCTACCTGTGCCATCCTTTTGTATCATCGCTTAATATACGGTTTTTGGAGCGAGACGTTATTGGGTGTCAGTGTGAGATGCTGGCATCTTGGTCACTGGTGATAGGTTAATCACTATTGGCTTTATCCGGCCAATCAGTCTCTCCATCTGTTCTGCCACTTCCTGGCGCTTGTTAGACTAAACATCTCTGTAGCTGCGAAGCACAAATGCAATTGTCAAATTATACTGATTTGACCATTTCATTTTCTATTAAAGCTTATCTTGCACTTTTTAAGAAAATGTATTCTTATTTTGCCTCTAATGTATAAAAGAAGAGCATGTATGAGAACAAGTAATAAAGACAAACAGGTTGTTATAGATGTCTCCATAGGCTGCACAGACTTAAACAGAGTTTGCTAAAGGAAACCCGCTGGCTTGAATCTTTTATTCACAGTTCTGCACCGCTGTAGATCCTCTCTTTCAAGCACACACACACAAAACGAAGGAAATAAAAGCTGTTGGCTGTTTGCAGTCAAGGAGCAAATGGACAGAGTAAAGGCCTTTTGTTAAGACATGAATCTCCAGTGACTCTACAAAGACCTACTAGCAGTCACATTGTTTGAGAAACAAGGATGGATACGGTATCTGCATTGAGATGAATGAGCTAAATGGATAGCATCGGGTCCTGATAACAGTCTTGCTTTGCCCTCTGGGTTTACTAACAGCTGAGCTTTTTTAAAAGGTTGTAGTTGGCATCGAGAACCAGATCCTGAATCAGTACATTTGAATACATTGGACTGTTGAATGAGATGTTTTCTTCAGTGCTCTAGACAGTTGCCGTCCATTGATGCTATCCAAAAGCCCTGGAAACGCAGTTTAAAAGCAGGAGAACCGATTTCACTTATACAAAAATATACTACAGTCAGCAGTAAGGGCTGGAAAGAGAGCAGCAGGTATTAGAAAGACTGTAGAATTCCTGGATACTTACGTTAACAAAGCGTAGATTAACACTATGTTTGCAGCCGAACTGTTATTAAAAAGCAATGCTTCGCCATTAATACTCGATCTGACTTGAATTCGCTTCAATTTTATTTGTACTATGCATCACATTTATGTTGTTACAGGTAGCCTGATATGTCGTTATTATGTGTAACCAACAAGTCTTAACAGGATTCACAGAAGCTCCAATGTAGCTTTACTTCGCAAAACTCTTATCCACTCATAGCAATGGGCGTTTACGCGAATTTTGTAACCACGTCTTTAAAGACACACAAAAATAAAATAAAAATTACTCACCATTAAAAGTGTATATGAAATACAAATCATGGAGCAGAATCATTTTTCAACTTCGAAATTTGGAAAGTGGATGCAATCAAAGTGAATTGTGACATTCTGCCTTGTCTAGTCTACAGAATAAAGTAATAAATGGGGGAATAAATAATGACTTTAATTGCTGTTTGAAACACAAAATAAGAACATTGTAATATGCTGGTACGATCATTGCTGTTTCTTCTGATTCTTAGAAACAGTCTTAGAACTCTTCACTCTTAAAAAACAGAAACAAAATCAGCTCAACAAGTTTACACAGAGTTATAATGGAATGTGAATCCTAAAAATAAAACGCAGCATCTAAAATATCATCAAACTTGTAGTGCTGCCCGGGCCAGAGGTAGATGTTTTACTAGTAGCCAAACTTTAGATTCTTAAATATAAATCATTTTATTTTGTAATGTTGTGATTAATGTGTTTCCTATACAAACAGCATAGTAAAGTATAACAGTTTTAATACCATGGATACTTTTAAGTGGCTGTTGTTACAGAATGCTCACATAATGGTTTAGTTATGGCATTAAGACCTGTGTAACCGGCCAAACCTTCCCCACCTGCTCCAGATCAACAGGTGGTCCTAACTAACATCATTGGCTGAACTAGAAGCAGATATGTAGCACTACTTTAACACAAAGAACCATGCTCAGAACATTCATATTTCTGCCCTTTTAATTGGCATTATGGGTGTTTTTAAAACAAATGCGCTTCATATGTTACCCCCTTAAAACTGATATTATTTTTATGATGTCTACTTGTTTGCAGGATGCGGGCATTTACACCTATAAGGTTTGTCTTTTATGATTACCAGCATTTGAAAAGCAGACTTTTTATAAGACATCACTGGCACAGGGCCTCTTCCCTTCGGTCACATGACTGGTAATAATGACATCATTGGAGCACGCCAGTTGAGGTTTAATACCAGAGTCCAAGGCTGAAGCCTATAATTTCGCCTCTCCTCCTTTTGACATGCTGTCGCTCCGGTCTAATTTAGGCCCGGGTACAGCTGTGACCAATTCTAACCATACCCTGTTAAATCTGTTTGTTTCTGTTGCTTAACTAGTGTTTTTAAATGACAACAAGCACACCTGCTGCCGTGTTCTTCAGCAATGTGCTCAAAGCCTTTTCTGATTCCACAACTACGAAAAGGTCTGTTGTGGTATTAATGTTGCTATCGTGGAAAAGGATTTTAGTAGGCTTCGTTTTTTTGTGTATACTATAAACGATTCTATCCTTCTGCTTGTAAAACTTGACCACAAACACACTTTAGGATAACAGACGCCGGATTCAAGTGAGGGGTGTATATAAAGCGATTTTATTTAGCTTAACTGAGCAACATTTGCGATAATGACCGCTGACATCATTATTGACACAAGAGTCTTGTCATTCAAACACGAGGATCAGACAAAAAAGCCTCTGTCTTAACTGTTGCCATGTAGGTCAGAGTCACCCCTGGGCACTAATAGTAGTATGCAGTCATAAGACATCACACTATTCAGTCTATGTGTAATTACAAACATGGCGCAGGACTGATTATATGGCGTTTGTGTGGACAGCGTGCATGCATGAGATAATCATGTGTTCACTTAAAACCATTTTCGAGGTCAAACACAAATACGCGCACACTTGGCCGTCTGCTGGTGTTTTATCTGCTGCTCTATCAGGTAAACACTATGCAATGTTTGAAGTGGAAAGCTTTAATCACAAGAGTAATTGTTTGCATTTGGAGGCAGCTTGGCCTTGTGCGGCTATGTACATGTGAACGATTGGCCATTTGTGTGAGAGAATAGACATAGTCATTAGTAAGGCTTGCTAAGAGCATAACAATTGCTATTATTCATAGGTTATGGTTTAAGGTCTAGTTCACATTCAACATTATATATTCTGTCATCATTTATTTTCTCGTCATTAAAATCCTTAATATGACACTTTTTTTGGGCAATACAATAAGAATATTTTGAGAAATGTTTTAGTTGTTTTGTTGTCTCTTCAGTGGAAGTCAATAAGGGACTTTGAAAGCAACAGGCTATCTTCTTTTGGGTACTTTAGAAGGAAGTCATAAAGGTTTAGAATGACATTAGGTTATGTAAAAAATAAAATAATTTTTATTTTTGGGTGAACTTTTACTTTTAAAATTTGCACCCTAGAAAAATTCTGCCTAGCCAGTAAGCAACCATCTAGAAACTCAAAAACTATGTATTGGCATCTATCTAGAAAACTATAGCATTACGGTAGTGAGATTGGCATGGGCAAATTTCGTTAACCTTTTTGAAATATAAGAAGATGATTTTGTTTATTAATTAATTTCTCTCAATATTTAAATTATGATTACTTAATATGATTACACATTTACTTAAGACAATAGATGTATTATTAATAAATAAGAATTTCATAATTTAAATAACTCTAAAAACCATTCATATATTTATATAAACAAATGCAAAACTGAAAACAATAGTTTAATCTCGATTATTTGGTTTTTATAATTGCTCAAAGCCAAAATTGAAATTAAAAATCGATTACAATAAATTGCACCGCCTTAAACTTTTGCATGTTATGTCTATGGGACTTTGTTAATTTTGGCAACTGCCAATCCCCGCTTTAAAGACATTCATCCTTATCTCATTAAGCATATAAAGTTCAATTTAAGCTGTTTTAACTTTATTTTCACCACCTAGATAAATGATCAATGTAGGCCAAATTTAACTTGATTAATGTACAGCACCACTCTAATATTACCTTCCCATTATACTTATTACACTGTAATTGTTATAAAAACAACGAAATCGGCAAGTTTTCAAGCTTTCCAAATAAAAGCCCTACGGTTTATTCATTTTATTTTAATGCCATGTATTTGAGTGTCTTATACATAATTCAGCATCATAGAGAGCCACTTTGTGAAGCATTATGAATAATCAATAAGCAAACCTCAGTAATACATCTTATGAAGAGATCATTTCTCCCTTGACTGTTGAGCAGATTATAGTCATACAGACAGTAAAGTGCAATTTCATACGGACCTGATGGTGAGGTCAACAGTATCTAGAGGGTAACCGTTATTGACCATGCGTTTCAGCATCTGCTCGCGTCCTTGCTGTTGATTCCATTTGACCCTTTCACACGCACACACAGCCAAGGTGAGGTCCTGATGAGACTCCAGGGCAGTCGACTATTACAGTGTTACACACGGATCATTCATAATTTACAGATAAAGATTTAAAAAGATATTTTGGCTTCTCCATTGCAGTATATGCATTGGGCTTGTGTTCTTGCATCTGTCTGCAATGAGGGTGTAGAATCTCGTCTCATCTCTAATGCGAGTATTGGCGAATGAATTTTTCCGTGATTTCTCCTGGTTTTACTGTCAGTGTGTATATAGAATGTCGAGTGAATAATTCACCTGAAATGCGTATTATTCATTTAGTCCTCAGGTTTGTGTTTAAAAGCTCCTTTAATTGTGCTTGTTCTATGGGTGTTTCAGGTGAGAGGAGGGCTGAGGAAGGAGAAGAGGATTGTGGGCCATCTTGGAAGTAGGACACTGAAGATTCTTTAGGTAATTTCTTTAACCATCATACATGTGATCATTGTGATTCACCTTGCTGTGATGAGTATTTTGTTTTTTTAAAGTATTTTTTATCTCCTGCTCTCACTTATTTTGACTATTGACATTTGATCTGGTGGACAACTTAACAAGAAGAGACAGACTAATGTAAAGTCACATTTTTGTGCAGTTTGGTTTTTTAATGAAGTGATTTTTTGTGTGTTTTATAACCTTAGTTTGTAAGCCTCAGAAAGTTGAGGAAATGCAATTGCTTTAAGTTCAGAATTTACATCCGTCCAAAAACATGTTACTTCTAGACATACCTGTACTGTTTTGTATGAAAACACTATAAGTTAATACAACATATACAGTACTATGAAAAAAGTCTGTGAAGTTTTTTGCTTCATTTGGGAAAGTCAATATTTACACCATTTGCAGTAGTGTGTAGAAAATACAAGTTTACATTCTAAACATTTACTTAATCCAGTGAGACTTTTAATATGCGGTACTATGAAGAGACGTCTACATTACTGTAGATTTGCAGGTAGGTATCTTTAAGCGTCTTTAAGGTCTTCTTGATAACGTTTTTTCTCTCTTTTTATCATGTAATAATAAATGAAACTGACGATGACACCAGATCTCTGGGAGGACCTCTGGCTATTGTCACACATCTCGTGCATACAAAAATCTCTCTGGATTTTTAACAAATAATGTTAAAATTCACATATTTCAAACTTTGACAAATTCAAATAGAAAGTAGACCTTTCCTTTGGACCACTTTGTTTCTGAGCACACAGTAGGAAGTTTTTTTTGGCTGTCAGGTTGGTTTTGTGTCTTAATGTATAAAAAGTTACCCTTGTCTCCCAAGACTCAGTGACACACTTGATCTTCATTTAAGCCGATACGATTGAGGTCAGATTTGTAGGATCGGCAGTTACCACAGACGAGCTCTACGGCCTACTAAAATAATGCTCAATCATTATCAATAAGCCATGCCGTTTAATAACCAGCCCTTTTAAAATATCTCAAAAAGGAACCATTCTGCTAAGCATATAGTCCCATCTACACACCTATTGTTTAATTTTTAATAAAAGTGGCACAGCTAAACGGATCTGATAGCGGATGGTGAAGTGATTTGCATTCATGTGTTATGGCGACGTACAGTTGACCGTATATAGCCTTCAGTATGAAGTCCTCTATCCAGCTGTGCATTTTCTGTTTACAGTGAGTGAGGGACCTAGGTCTTAAAAAATCCCTTTGGAGCATCTCAGGAGATGTGAGAAGTCCCTGTGCTGCCATTGACCTCATTATACAATAGACAGCTGCTTTAGTGAATGCGTCCTTTCAGTACATTCATGATGTAAAATGTAACCTTTCGATCATTTTACATATGACGAAGGACAAATATAAATGAATGTCTAAAACTAATTTAACTACATAAGTTGTATTTTAGCAGACGCTTTTTTCCAAAGTACCTCGAAGTCCATCAATAACATAAAAGCATCGGCGACAGGAATGTTTATTAACAACAGTACAGCGACCAGACAACCTCTTGTAAAAAAAAATCACTGTTCGTGTGAAAAGGACATTACAGAACACTTAACCTCAGTCTGCTTCAGACACATCACTGTATTAAGTGCTTCGCTCAAGGGCAAGATCGTTCACTCCGGAGACCAGCCAACGTGATGCCATGTACAAACAGAAGCTACACTGGAAAAAATTATTTTGTTCCTTAGTTATTTTATGAAAAACAATATTAAAATATACTTAATAAAAGTATGTTTCGGTTTTAAAAAAAAAAATCGAAGTTCAAATAACGTTGGGAAAAATCGAGCTGCCTTTAAATTAAATTTATTGAGTTAATTTAAACAAATTAAATTTTATGTGAATCCAACTAAATTGTATTATGTTCAAGAAACTTGTTTGTTTATTGAGACTACATACATATTTTTTGTTGATTTAACTAACTAGCAATTAATCGGTAGCTCCAAGCATGCATTGCATCTGACTGCATAGAAACTTCATTTTCCATTACTGTAATTTTAAGTGTTTTTAACTTCATTTTCCATTACTGTAATTTTAAGTGTTTATTTCTACTTAAAAACACTTAAAATAACAGAAATGGAAAATAAAGTTTCTATGCAGTCAGATGCAATACATGCTTGGAAAAAAATGTTTTTTTTATACTTAATCTTTAAGACTTAGTAGACTTAGTATTTTTTTTTACTGGTTACAGTTGTTTAGATAAGCGATGTTTGTGTTTAGGCTGAGGGAGCCATAGTATAAGTCATAAAGTGTGTTACTTCCTTTATTTAGAAGTAACTATACTAATACTGCACTGGGGTCTGGTGGGGTCTGGTGGTAAGAGAGTTGGACTTGTAAGCAGAAGGTTGCAGGTTTGAAACCCAGTGACAGCATACCCTGTTTTACTCGACCGTGTTTTAAAAAGCATACAACATTCATGTATGGTAGTAGAACTCTTTAAGTAATGTTGATCAGAAATATTAAAATTAAGTAAATGAATTTTTTTGTTTTCAACAAATATAAAAAGTAAGTGGCTTGTACAAGCACTAGTTTTGTTTAAGCTACGTGATAAAATCATGCAAAATAATTCCTTAAATAAATAAAGAAAAAAAATGTCTCGGTGTAAAGTTTTATTTGTTTGCATTAATTGAATCATGCCTTGATTACCATTCGGCCTGACCTTATTAGTTCCGTTGTTACTGCGTAACTCTTAATTTAGTAAATGTTTGGGTATGATAAATGCTTTCAATCAATAAATAACGCTCCACACCCCAGTGTGCGGTTTTTCACTCGCCTCATAAATACCTCGTCTAATGAGAGAAGGAGAGAAATTTTCCATTAACAGACTGAAGGCTGAGCCTGCTTAATTTAACAGCTTTACTGTTGGTTACCGTGGTAATTACAGCCCCGTTTCCCTTTGATCCCGCCAGACAATGTTTCCCAGATTCTCCAACTCATCAGAGAGACAGCTGCTATATCACAGAGACCCGTCTCTCGGTTCGCGGGGAAATGAGAGACGGGTCCTCCATTGCATGGCATACGCTCTGATGTTTGGATTTACAACTGGTGCCTTTGTTGAACACAATATGTGTGATTCCTGCGGGATTTCAGAGGGGTGAGGATATAACAGCATGCCAAGGCTTAAAGGGAAAGTTCAACCAAAAAGGAGAATGTTGTTTCAAACCGTTTGACTTTCTTTCTTGAGTAAATTAGACAAGGTTATGAAAAATATTTAAAACATTTATATATTGAAAGAGATTTAGATTAAGTATTTGTTTTTGTAATTTAATGTAAAAATGTAATACATAATGCAATATAATTTTTTTAAATACATATTCATACACGTTCATACAAGTTTTACACAGAAATAAAAGAATAAATAAATTTGGAACAAGGACATCTAAGTTACATTGGTAACAGGTTAATAATCCACTTTTGACACGTTTGTTTCTTCAATTTATAATCTGGAAAAGAGAAAGGACAAGCATCCTACTATTTTATTCTCACACTTATATGACCTCACAATATGCAAGTTATGGGAGATTATGACCAGTTCCTTTTTGAAAGAATTTTTAGGTAGTGAGTAACAGTTGTTGTTCTGCGACACACATGAAATAAAAATTATCACAAGTAAAAAACTTTTTTAAAAATCATGTTTATCTATACTTTAGTCTGTATTTTTTTAACAAATAAAAAAATGTTTTATATATTTAAATATATTTTGCAAAACTCATGTTTTAGAATAAACAAATTTGACAAATTTCTTCAATTTGACCATCAGCATTTTTTACTAATAATACTCGTCATGTACACTAACATACACAAACATTGTTCCATCTTGATATATTAATCGTTGTTCGTCTTTGTTTCATTATTTATTTAAACTCACAGTTATCTCCCTGGGGTCCCCAGACCTGAGCAAGTACTGAGACAGGAGTATCTGCATAAGCTTTGATGCTCTGTGTCATATTCCCTAACATTAAAAATTTGCATATTACAACAGGCTCTTTTCCCCATCCGCTCTGTTCTGATGTTATACCCAGAGTTGAAGTCGAAGAGTCTTACATGAGATCTTCAACCACATCCTCCATCAGAACTTGGTACAGGTACTTCTTGATCTGTTGCTGATGTAAAAGTTGTCTTCCTTACTTTGTTTTCCTCTCTTATGTCTTGGTTAGTACCTTTGTTGCTTCTTCAAACCAAAGGTGAGCAGCAAAGATAGAGACAGAGAGGGAATTGAGAAATGAGGGCATGCTGATGAAAGGGGAATAGCGCAGAGGAGAGGGAAGGAGTCAGTTGGGAAGGAAAGAGAGAGTTATGGCACTTGGTTTAAGGTGGATTTTGACTGGATTGTGCTTGTGTTCTGCGGTCTGACCTACTTAATGAACACAAATGTCACACCAAATAGCAAAATGTCACTTAAAGGTTTTGTAAGGTGACTCATACTCTAGCCACAGGCTGTTATGCCCACAATGATGCCTTTTTTATGATTTCTTGGCCTTCATTTTACATCCCTGAACTGCAAAATGTTTGGCAAACTTTGGCAGCAAATTTATGTTTTGTTTACAAGATCTTTCATCTTGTGTCTTTGCTTATTAAGTGTGACACGCTTATTGATGTAAGGTTAATTGTCTTTGCAGCGAATCTCAGTCTCTAATGGATTTTCGACAGTAGTCTTGCGGTTTGACTGCTCCTGCGACTGTCAACCAATGAGAGCACAGCATGGATGATGAATGTGTCTCTGTTAAAGTGATAGACATTGTGTTGTTTCTTGCTTCTCTAAATTATGTGCAACATAAAATCATATTCGTTTCTTTCGGTTTCAAAAAATATCACATTCACACGACTACGCCCATTGCTGTTTTTGGGATGGCCAGCAATGTTTATAAAGCTAGCTGTTTTAATTGTTACACAATTCGCCTAAACATTTTGCAATAACTTTTAATTCACATTTACGACATATTAAAGAACCTTATTTCATTTTTTTATTGTTATAGATGATATTAACTATACAATATTTATAACGATTGTATTGTTTTTAGATATTACTAAAATCTATAAAAATAAGGTTAATTGTCTTAACATTCAGATTAAGTTTACATATAAGATCTGTACACATTAATATTAAAGAAAAATATTACATATATATATATATATATATATATATATATATATATATATATATATATATATATATATATATATATATGTGTACTCAGTCTGTCCTGAATTTATATTTATATATTGTATATTTCATAAGCTGAACTAAACATATTGCTTACATGACTGCTTTACATCTTGATTTTTGTAATATGATTTTGATTAAGTCAGTAAAGGTTTCAGATAACATGATTAACATTATAAAACACCTAGTTGACATTCTCTTTCATGACCAATATCCTATGATGTATATAGTAAATTTTTATACAAACAACCCCTTGCACATTGTTTTTTAGCCAAGTTGTCACTTGATTTCTATCTGTAAACAATCGTAAAATTGTTTGAGTGGAAACATAGCACTGTACACCCATCTGAATGCCGAAAACCTTCCAGCTGCCTGTGCCCTCCTGTCGCTTCACCCTAGCATTAAATAAAGCTGGAATTAGCCATTTAAACCCAAATTGTTGAGCTAAGCCCCCCTGACACTGACGTTTACGCAACATCAACCCAGTGTGCCGAGAGTCTTTTTGACTGTCGCGGTCACATCCTCTCCAGCACTTCACCGTAGAGGTGACACACACTGAGTTGCCCTTGGCGACTGCATTCCGAGGGTCAAAGTTCAACACCTTGATTTACAGCATCCTGTCTGGTTGCCTCTGCGGAAATGAGGCTCCTCACCACAGTGTCTTGGAGAAAAAAAACACTGCCAAGAGAAATTATGACACACCATTATCTTGCGACTCCTCTGGAACATTTACATGAAACGGCCTTTGCTATAGCTCTGTTGCACATGACTGGATTAAACTTAAACTTTTGTATACAACGTAGGAATGATGCGTTATCTAAATATTTAAGATGAGTCCAGAGTTTCTTATTTTGGCTTGTACTGTTTTTGAATATACAATGAAGTAGCTCAGTCAATAAGGATATTTATGTTCAGCATTCTGTCTTCTTTCTGAACTGGGATGCTTTACCTATTGATCAGTCCACATCTGCGTGTACAGGCAAGCCTGTAGTTTTGAAATTGGAATAGATTTTTTTCCTTCCGTATTGATCGGCTCAGGTGACAGCTAATTACTCAAGACTACATTTTGCTTATTTTATGCAGAGTTCATGTTATTTCATACGGCCCCTTTGTTACCGTGTTTTAGTTGACCGACATGATTTTAGATCTGTTGTTGTATAGCTTAGTCTTTCGCCGGAGTATCCTTGGCGTGTTTGGATGTAATGGCATGTTTGTATTTTCATATCCGCTGGTTAATATTTTGTTGCTTTGGCTGCTCTTAGATAAGATTACAGCAGGTGTGTTTGTGTGCAGTGTTCATGCTGTCTGTCGCCTCCTCCTCTATCTCTTTAAACAAGGAATTAATAGATTTGCAAACACTGATACGGTTTCTTTGAAAATAGAGCTTTTCCGAGAGAGACAGCTGAGCTTGAACTTTATGAAGGAACGTGAAGAAGCACGCTTATACACATCAAAAAAACAACTCACTGTAAGATTACAAATGGAAAAAATACATTCGGGTCGAGACACAGACCACGCATACAGTGGCCTCGAAGAGTATTTGGACTCTTCACCTAAACGCCCTAATTCATTATATTCTCATCCCTATGTTTTTTACACCTGCATGTCTTTATTCTTTAAGCAGAAGTCAAAACTAGATGTTCTGAAAAATGTTGGTTACCGCAGAATGCTGAATTCTATTGTGTAGACACAAAATCACAAACACATTTCTCTAAATATCTTATTTTGTGTTGCGCAGAACATTCAGGTTTTGAAAAATATGCTGGTCAATAATAATTTAATAATATATGAATATGTCAATTAATAATGATAATAATCATACATTTAATATAATTTAATAATAATAATTTTTGGGTCAACTACATGTCAATTTTATTAAACTCAGTCTTTTAAATGTATGCTTCAACTAACAAAGTAAACTTTGTTGGCCCTTTTGAATCAAATGGTCCACAAGGTCATTTTGATGAAATATATGATGTCATATACACAGATGCCTTAGTAACCACAGGTGTAGTTTGTCACGTTTATGGGGGTCGCACACCGGATGAGAAGCACAGCTTTGCTTCGTGCCACGGCTTCACAAATTGAACGCATCGACTGTTTACAGTGGAAAAGAAGCTAAACGCAAGATAAGATAATACTTCCTTTGGGTGATTTATGCAAATAACACTCTGTTTTTATACCAAACAGTCTTTGGAAGATTCTGTTTTGAATTCTGTGAGGAAACTTGGCTAAAATGTCCTAGCATGTGCGGTTTATTGTCTCTTCATTATTTCCTGATTTTGTTTATTTTCACACGTGTTAACGACTTCACGGCATGCCCAGAACAACAGGAAGAAATTGCCAACACGGATTTGATTATATAAATGAAAACACGCTGCGACAAATCTGTATTGTGTTTAGCGAATGAGAAGTTTGCATAGGCTCATAGATATGATGGATAATTCGAGCTTGTGTGTGTGTTCAGAAGTGAGAGCTCATGGCCGCTGGTTACAGATGTTCCAGCCAGAAACGTCGTGTGCGTCCACCTCTCTTATCTCCTGCAGATCCCTCCTTTTCATCTCAGTTCAGACCTACAGGGTACTGGACTTAACCCCTCCCTAAAATATAGTCTCCTTGTCACACACATGCTGACTGCAGCGGTGCTATCTCACCGACCCAGATGAGGGGCTTCATGTACAGGCCAAATGTGCCTTCCCCTCCTCCCACGGTTTGTTTCCATCTCACCTGGCTTGTTTTATTTTCTCCTTGGTTAACGTCCCCCCCTCTTTGTTCCTCCGATCCCTCCTGTTGTTTTTCCGCCTTTGACGTGACTCTAATCTGAGTCTTTGTGACATCTGGAATGTCCTCTGGTTTTGATCGAGATAGCGGGAGAAGGGGGAAGGACATCGCTGAATGCAGACACCTCTAAACACTGTAATTTACAGCATCTATTGTGTTAATTACACAGATACAGTTGCTCATTGGCTTTTTTTTTGGTCCTTGCAGGATCTTTAGCGTCATGAAAACTCAAGAACATCGTTCCAGCCCTCTGAAATCACACATGCAGAGTGAGTATACCTACGAATAAAACCACAAAATCCAAACATTCATCTATCAGGTAAATTCCAGACCCATTAGCCAACATCTGGACCCTTCCGCATGGGTGATGTGTAAACACAAGCGCAAAGGCTAATTTCATTCCCACATACGCATTCTGGTACATGCAACAAAAAACAGACCTGCACTGAGATATTTGGTGCCCGGCGCGTAACCCTTCTCCTAACATAAACACCAGATCTCACCTTTGAACTCCTCACCTTTCGTTCTGCTAACCCGTCTGTGATGCTTTACTGTGGCTAAATATAAGTCCTCATTTCTCACACCTTAAATAGCATACTCGCCTCCCTTTTAACTGTTCTCACCTTCTCATTTAAACCTTGGTAGAATTCTGCTGTGGCCTAAATGAGATTAGGAATGACCCTTAGGAATTTGTATGTGTTAGCGTTTGTTTGTTGGAGCTTTATTTAAATCTTTTTCACTGTCATCAGCAATCTACACTTCTCTATTTTGCAAATTTGTTGCTACTATTTAAATCTGTTTAAACTTTTTTACTATGGCATCCCCTGTTTGATTACAACTGGCAGGTTTTTAAAAAGCGCTTCACAGTGACATAGAAGAAAATTTTTCGTCTAAATGGTCACATTAAGCACTTTGTACATCCAAATAACCTTTCTGTCAAACAAATGGTTCTAATTGGCCAAAAAAGGTTGTTTGGATTATAAAAATGTTAAAGAAGAGATGGTTCTATAAAGAACAGTATTTTCCTTATTCTTAAGAGTATTGACTCAATTTACATTGACCTATTGGTCAAAACAAAAAAATACTCAAGGTTGAGCTTCCTAGAAATACAGAATCAGACAAAAGTTTGGGAATTCTAAACTCTTTCCAATATTCTAAAAATCTTTAAATCTTAGAGTTTGTGCTAAATTATTGTGTGAAATTACTTTTGAAAAAAAAAGTATGACTTTGACCAAATGAAAACAAAAAAGTAATTAGGAACCCTGATAGATTGGAAACTATTTCAATGCATTTCGGATTGAGGCTGGCTTATAATATTTACGCATTAATGCCATGATTTTGCAAATTCAATTCAAATATGTTTGAATATAACAAAGCTTATTATGAAACAATTAATGATTTTGAGTTGACTTGAATTCCAAAAACGTTTAAAAAATGGAAAGTGTTATTCTTAACGTTAGACTGTAACTGTAAATATGTTATAAATGTGTAATTTGAAGCACTGCAAGTTACTTCAGATAAAAGAATGGCTCCACCCTGTTGTCCATGGTACATTTGTAAGGAAGAAGTTAGCCAGGTTAGGTTGATAGTCAGTTCTAGCGGGAATAGTCATATTGACGGGAATGTGAGAGTACGTGTGTTTAACGGTTGTTGCTGTGTGTATAATAATGCTTCTGCTGGGAATCATTCAAGCTCTTGCTAAGGTTTATTCTTACTGCAAGCTTGTATGTGTGTCAGTTTGCATTAGAAGGAACAGCGAATGAACTGCATCATGAACAAGAGTAACACATCAAGTCTGAATTGAAGGGGGTTGAACTCTTGGACTCAAAGGAGACTTTTTATGTATGAGACACCCATAAAACCATACATATATCAAAGGGAACTTTGTTAGACTGTTTTATTTGTTTTAAATTATTAGGTGACTGCGAGACTAAGTCAAAGCTTTTTTTTTGACAGGTGACGTGCGGCCCCAGTCCCAGATGAAGGGTCTCCAGTTTCGCAGCATTGCCCCCAAAGCCCCTGCAGTGGTTCCATCATCTGCAGTTCTGTCCTGCCAACCTCCCTCAGCCCTTCCAGAAGCATCCACAGCCGTCTGTCCCAAATCCATCCTGGTCCCTGCCCAGAACTATGCCCTCATGCAGGTGGCTGGACAGGAGGGGACCTTCTCATTGGTGGCCTTACCTCAGACACAACAGCAACAGCCAATTCAGAAGAACCTTAAACTGCCTATTCCCAGATACCAACCTGTCAGAAGCAAAAGCGCTCCAGAAAAAGCCAACATCAAGAGTCCGGCCAAAGTTTCGGTGCCTGCACGGACTCAGTTGTCCTCTGTTAAAACCGAGCAAAGTCCAGATACGCCATCTGAGCAGCTTGTTTTGATTGATGGCGCTACATCCTCAGAAGTCTGCGTTGCACCCTTGATTCCAAGTTCGCAGACAGACCAACAAGCCGAACAAAAGAGCGCTGCAAATCCACTCAACAATCTCCGCTACCCTTCCGGGGCCTCTAAAACTACTCTTGTTGCCTCTGTTAATAATCTCTCACCTGTCAAAACTCCAATAGAGGGTCCGGTCTCATCTGGCAGTGCCATTACGGTGCTTTCTCCTACTATCTTTAGCAAAGCTGTTCAGATCATTCCATCTCCCCCCAAGGGCAAGCTGCCTATTCTGCCCTATGCCAAGGTGAAGAACTCCCTCCTGGCACCGACCAGCTTCGCCAACACCCCAACCTCAGAACAGACTGTAAGTACATCCAAAAACAGACTAAAAAGACCTCCAGAAAACAAAGCCAAGACCACAGACTGCCAAGGCTCCAAAAACACCCAACTGAAGAAGCCTCCAGGCAAGAAGCGGGGGAGAAAGAGGAAAACCATGGAGGATGTTCTGGCCTTCGAAGCCAAAAAGAGAAGGTCCCTGTCGTTTTTCCGAAGAAGGGGGCCTGAGAAACCATTGGTTGCCGTGTTAAATTCTGCATCTCCCGAGAAGCTGCTTGACATATCCAAAAAGTACAGAAGCATACGTCCCAAGCCAGTTCTGGTTATGGAAACCATCTCGCAACTTGTAAGACTTCCTGCCTTGTCAACGTCGGAGAAACCAGATCAGGAGATTTTATTAGGACAGCAGATAGCAGGAAAACCACAGGGTGCTCCATCCGATTGTCCTGTGGTGGATGGTGAACATGGGCCAGTTTACACAGGAAGTCGTTCGCTTCATCGCTGTCCTACTTGCAGCAGGTGTTTCCAATTCAAGCATCACTTGCAGAGCCACATGAACAGTCACAGTAACCTCCGGCCTTACGTCTGCCCTGTATGCAGGAAGGCATATGCTCACTCTGGCAGCCTGAGCACGCATATGAAACTGCACCATGCAGAAAGTAAACCTCGGAAGAACCTATGCTGTGAATTCTGTGAGAAATCATTTGGCTACGTTGGTGTCTACTTCAGCCATTTGAGAGAGGTGCACAGGGTCATACTTACAGTAGAACCGTCCATCAGTCAACATGAGGACAGCATGCCTATGGAAGAGTAAGTAACATGTTTTTATCCCCCTTTGACCTTACCGCCGTTTTGCTTACATGCATGATTGTTATCTCCACCAGACCTTCAGAAGCAGACCAACAGTCCTCAGAACACGTCGACCCTGTAGAGCTCCAGATCAAATGCGGCCGCTGCCAGGCCATTACACCTACCTTTGCAGACATGAAGCTGCACCTGCTGTACGTGCATGGTGAGGAAGTGCGACGGAAGAACGGGTCCACGCGTGGGGGCCGCGAAGCAGAGGATGAGCTGGTCAAACACGCAGCGCATTACTGGAGGCAGCTTAATGAAAAACGCAACCTGGTGCACTGTGGCACGTGCGACGAGGAGTTCTCCTTTTCCAAGTTTAAACGCCATCTTAACTCTCACCATCACGGAGCTAACGAGAGTGAGGAAGGGGAGGGGAAGGAGGAACACACATCACGAGGTTTGAGTAAAGGTGTTACGCTGAGGGTGGGGTCTCAGTTTAACTGCATACTTTGCAGTAAGGTGTTTAATCAGAAACAGGATGTAATGGAGCATTGGAAAGCACAACACAACTGTGAAAACCCTCAAGTTTTGTGGGATGTACTGGACTTAAAAGGGTAGAACATCTACCGATGGGCCAAATTATTGACTGCAGATGGGTTATTTATTATCCGTGTGGTTCATGCAAGATGTAGTTGTGTGTAGATTCAATTATTATGTTGTTTTCTTTTGCACTGTTTTTGATAGGATCACAAATGTTGTATTGTTTGAATTTTGTAATATTAATTTTTACGTTATTTTTTAGTGTTTGATGTGGTGTTTATGTGTAATAGAAACAGTATACACTACATTAATATTCAAAATCCATATATTGCACTTGCCCAGGTGCAGAAGTAATACAAGTGCCAGCAAATGGAGTTCCCAATGATAATAATGATCATTTTATTGTGAGGTTTGGGATGGCATGGTGTGTTTCGGTTGAGTGAAACAAAACGGCTCTTTGAAACCACAAATTTAGACATTGCAGTGAAGCCAATACAAATAAAACATGGTTAACATGCTTTAAATATTACATGAACAAAAAAAGTAAAGTAATTTAAAATGATTGGTGAACATACATACTTAATCGCACAATAACAGTTTTAAATCCAAGAAGGTAGATAAACATTTCCGGAAAATCTTTGCTGAGTGTGACTTTTTCAGGTATTTGGCAGCTAATCAAAATATGATTCAAAAATAGCCCTAAAAATAAAACTCAGTTTGGAAAACGTTTTATAAATGCGTGTATGCGCGTGTGCCTGTGCGTGCGTGTGTTTACACGTGCTTGCGTGTACATCATAAATGTCTTTTGTCATGTCTTGTGTTTTTTTCCTGGTAAAGGTGTAGCGATTTGATCTAGGTGTTTTTCTATTCATTAAAAATATGAAAACAAGGTAATGGTATGTTTAAAAACCCTCCTATTTGTTACATATGTATACTTGTATAGATAGATTAAAATATATAGTAAACATAAATATATGCAGCTGTATATGGAGAATATATATTTACACAGAAGTCATCTTTCACTAATGTTTTATCGTAAATAAATTAGTTTTACTTACATTCTAAATATCTTAAACATGCAGCTTCAGCACAATTTAAATAAAGTTTAAACACACTTGACCGCAATGAATTTGTCTCTCATTAGTATCAGTTAAATTGTAAGGCTTGAAAATAGTTAATTTTGCCAATATACAAATAAGTGGTGCCAGAGTGTTGGTTTTCAATTTTTTTATTTATTTATATGTTTTTTAGTGAAAGCTAAATTAGACAATTATTCTTATTAACATTTATCGGTCAGCACGATACAATTTCTCTATGTCGTCATTTTATAATAAGTTGTGGGAAACATTAATAATAAGGAAGTGTGTCTAAACTTGTGAGTGGTATTGTATGTTCCATAAACTTTTGTCTGCTTGAAATGGTGCTTTGTGAGATCATTAACATTGTTTTAATTCGAGAGGTTTACTGAAACTAAAATTCTTTAAATGGCACAATACAACACCCCAAAAGCATTACTTTTGTTTGTCATTAAATAATGTTAGATTACATATCTTGCTTTTGGTGATAAAACTAAAATTTGCCACAAAAATATGAATTTAATGTTTCTATTATACAAGTGATTTTCAATAGCCAAAACATTTAAACAATTTCAGATTTAAGTCTGTGGGCCTAAACACTGTTTTATGTTTAGTCTGTTTATTATAAGAAAATGTTGAAATAAATAAGTATTAAAATGTTTGAAGTTAAGCTTTACCCTGCCACTGATATTTCAATGTGGATTCTAAACCACAGATACTATAGCATCCCTATCATCATTCATTACTGGTGCCTAAATAAAAGAAAGATCTAACTTTACTATTTTTGTGTGTTTATTACATGCAACAACCTTCCTGCTATCCATCTGAATCTATTATTATAACTTAAATAAATACACATTCAGCCACATCTCATACAAAAACATTTACCGCTATACTTCATCTGTGGGTTGCACAGAACAGTGAGCAGTTCAAGGCCGGACCTGAATTAAACACATATCATCTGGACACATGATGTTATATTAATAGACTCAATTTTTCACCACAAATGAGCTTTGATGTTTTGTATTCACATCATTTTTTAATCGGGCACCAAAGCAACATTTTGCTCTTGTTTACCGGTTGTGTGTCACCGAAATGGAAAGGTTTTTCTATCACACTTTATATTTCATCCCTGAACGCTTCCTTTGCTGTGATTTAAAGCATACATTAAATGATCATAACTTCTCTGTCCCAACAGTACAGTTGCTTCAGATGCAGATAGTGTAGGAACGTCAATACCCATGCATATTCCACTTTAATCTTCTGTTCCTTCCCTTCCACTCACTCTCTCTCTTCACACCAGAAACATGATCGCTCAAGGGAGATCAAAGCCCATCCTTCTAACAGGATTAGAGGATGGAGCTTTGGAAGGAAGAGAGAGTCTGTTTTAAAGTAAATGAAGGATGTGGGGATGTTTGTGAGCGGCAGAAAGGAGGGAAGGAAGAGAAAGGAAGTAGGCGGTGATGGGCGATATAAAGAGTGACGGCAGAAGAAAGAGTGCAGAACTGGCTTCCCATACCTTCCACTTCATTTTCAGAGATGACCAGATGATAATGAATTCTTCATGAACTATGATAAATGGATACTGATAGGAGAATGATAGCCAGAATAAATAATGATGAGGTCTTGCATCTGAAAAAGAAGTAGAGCTATGGAGGGTGTGGATATTTAATGCAGCACTAATAGGTGCGAGAAGCTCTATTGATCCGTCTCCATCCGTCCGGAGGAGGAGAAATAGAGATGATGCTGAGCTAAAGATGAATGAATGATGTAAAGGGTGTGTCTGGAGCAGATGCTGATCGCTGGGTATGTAAATAGTCACCTTGAGAACATGTGCTTGACATTTTTTTGCCAACAGTAAACACTGCTGTGACCAACATAAATGTATTGCAGCTATATATTAAATAAATATAAACCCAAATAATTTCGATTCAGAACCAAATTACAATCTTGCACATTTACAGTTACAAATACTTGCTTAATAACCAAATTAATGTACAAGCCTAAAAACAGAATCAGGAATGCACATTAAACTAAAGGTTGTGATAATCCTATAGATTGTATTTATTTTACTATGTTTCTGTTTTTGTTTCTGTACTTAAGGATTTTTAAAGTTGTTTTTATAAATCTTTTGGTGCAACAGAAGATGTATCATCACAAGCACTTTTATATCATATTAATTCATTAGAAGAGTGAAAATCTTGACAAAATTGTAAATAATAGTTCCTTCTGTAATGTCGTACGTTGGTTAAACACAGAGAAAGATATTTGGAAGAATGCTTGTAACCAAACACTTTTTAGACCCCGCTGACATCCATTGTAGGACAATTTGCAATGGTAGTCAAAAGTGCTCCAGATCTTTTTGCTGTCTTACATTCTTCAAAATATCTGGTGTTGTGTTTTAACAGACAATAAAATGTAGTATAAGCTTAATAAACTTTGAGTGCTGCTAGATCACAACTAGCCTACTTAACCTTTGCCTTTAATTTCACACAATTTGAGGATACCTTAAATTATTTGTATTAAATACTACTAAAAAGTTGGCCTACATTTTAGTTGATAATAGTATACATTTTAAGTGCACTTTAGATAAAACACTAGTAAACTTTGTAGTACACCTCAAGTTTATAAGAAACTGAACTGTACATTTTATGGCTATATGTATACTTCTTTGTATTTCGTTTCAGGAGAGGTATACTAACAGCAAACCTAATAAACTTATTTTTTACCGGAAAATATTTCTACAGCATACTTGTTATATACTTGTACAATGCAGTACCTAAAACAACGTTACATCATGAAATATAATATGATAAAAGTTTAATCTGTACTGTTAGGATTAAACAACAAATTTGAGCTAAAACAAACCCACTGAACAAAGATATAAATACAACCTGTTTGATTTTAAATCTGAGATAGTGAGCACTTCTCCTTTGCCCAGATCAACCATCATACCTCATGTGTGCCATGTCAAGATGCTGATTAGACAACTTTATTATTGCACATGTGTGCCTTAGTCTGCCGCAATAAAAATGTACAGTTGTGTTTCATTGGGAAGCAAAAACAAAGGTATATTTTTTTGTGTACTTCTACATTGATAACAATACATTTGTACAGCACCCACAGACACTTACGAATGTAAAGCCCTTGTCTGTGACATTGCCTTGTTTGGCTCTCTCCCGTTTGTTGTGTAGTCCAGATGGTACAGAATCACTCTGTTCCACTGGGCTTCCACAAGACCGCCCGGAGGGACACTAGCCATCTGCCCAGGACATCCCACTTCCCACATACACACATACACTGAATCTGACCCGAAACACACAAACAGCGACACATACAAAATAGCGACTAAACAGCTCATCTAGAGCATTCCCTGATTTCTTCATCACTGGTCACAGTGTGGCCGCCTCAAGTCAGGGTCCCCGAACAACCCGCCGTCCCACAAAATCATAATTATTCAAGCAATCAAATGTGTTTCTTTACTTGGGTCATAGTTTGCATGCGTGATATTCTTTTTCAACACACTCTCTGTTTTATCATCAGTCAGTCGATCACTGCTGAATCATTCACAGGAATAGATTAGTGATAATGGAGTCAGAGATGTCGGTATTTGAGCACCCTAATGAGAACGGTATTTACCAATCCAAAGAGATGTGGGAGCGAGCGTTCCAGCGTTCTTAATGAGACCCAGGTAGACAAACCGAAGGAGTGCCGTGTCATTTGGAAAGGATGTAGAGCTTTCTCTCCCCGATCCCACCTCTTACTATCTCCTGGTATCTTCCCACAGGGAGAACCTTGACAGCAGAACACTAAGGAGGGCCTGTTGGGAAATAGGTCTGCCTGAGCGATAACCTACATTTACCCAATCCAACGTCTTTCTTTTCCCGGCTCGTAAATAAGGCTAATGACATACCACTGGCCTGCAGACATGCATGAATATCATGTTGACGTTACCTGCACGCAAGCATTAATGTTCAAAATCCAGCCACCCACACGAGTTAACATTTGCTAATATGTAAAATGCATGCAGAATGCATTTTTGTGTTACTACATACGCTGTGCACCATAACGCAAAACGCAATCCATGAAATGAGTACATTTGTATAGTTCTACATGCATGCGCTGTCGCACAGGCAAACACGGAAGTTGCGATGATGCCTCGATTGCTCTTTTGATGGCGATTACCTATGGCATACTCGGAAATTCACTCAACCTTATCTGATAGGTTAATTAGGTAATGCACATACGCCACAGTGGATGCTCGGAAAATGTCAGAAGTGTGTGGAAGGATGTTGTGCAGATTTATCGAGCTCAAGTTACTACAACTATGTTTAATCACATTTTCTTGGTTTAATGATTAAGGTCTGTTCAAGAATCTGTAGGTTGCTTCTGTCTGGTTCCAAACCCGAAAATGTTAAAGTTGTGCATTAAAGAATTTAATTTCAAACCTGTCTGGCTTTTTCTTCTCGAAGATATTTTGAAGAATGTTGGTACACTGATAAAACTCTCCTTTAGAACCACATAATTCGATCATGTACATGGGTTCCACACAATTAAATTGTTAAGTTTCATCACTTTTTTCATTCTAATTCTAAAAACTTTCAAGAGCATAACATAAGTCCATTAAACCATGTGGAGCCCATTTGACAGAATTTTTTAAGGACAATGGCTGTTGTGTTGGGTACCAACATTGGGTTGTTATTAACATTTGTAATCTTCTTTTGCGTTCTGCCATATAAAAGAGAATCAAAAGTGACATTAATCCTCACACAATGGACACAAAACCACTAAGACATTTCTCAAAATGTCTTCTTATGGGTTGCACAGATTAAATAGTCAATGCAGATTTTCAACAACATAAGGGTGAATCCATGATGACATCAAACTATCCCTTTAAGATTCAAGGTTTTAATTAGTTAAATTTTTACGGTACATTTAAGATGAATGATTAAAATCACAATTACATTCAGATCAGAATTGCGTCTATTATTAAAAATCTTCCTTCTCTGTAGGTTTTAAAACAAAGCATTAGAGTTCATTTATCACTTTATCTTTTCTTCTGTTTTCTCTTTCACGCCAGTTTGTAGGACTAATGACTTTCACAATCTGCAATTAAGAAAAGCATTTTATCATTATCACCTCCAGGTATATTCCACCCACCCATCCCAGATGGAACATTACCGTGTGGTCTCCCATTCCGACAACCCCCCCGGGAAACCTGGATCCCACCTCAGCGGTCAGAATCAATTACCTTCATTTCTCTCTCTGTTTCCATGAGTCACATTTTGCAGGCACAGCATTGACTCTCCTGTCAGGTCCTGAGGAAATGCTCCTCCTCTTGGTGCGTTTAACAGGTTTAGAGGGGGCAAAGGAGAGGTGATAAATCCACTCAGAGGGAGAGGAAAATGGAGAGAGGGGAAAGGTGTATGTATGCGTTGGGGAAGCGTATGACAGGGATGAATAATAACCAGACAGATGAGGGGTTTGCCAATGACTCACACTTCCCAAAAATATATTTTTTTTAGTTTTGGGTAATGCTTACTCCCGTCAGATTTTCATTTATAAATAAATCATTGAAATTCCAACAGCCAAATATTTGTGCTGTTTTCAGACTGAGACTGTTTATTTGTAGGTTAGAAATATACTATTTTGCTGTATTTGGTCTATCTACAGTAGGGTGAAAGAGAGTGTTGATTTCTAAACATTAAATTTACCATTATTTGTATAAAAAAGAGATTTTTGTATGCCCAACATGTGTGACAATAGACATCACTCCACACAGAGATCTGGTGTCTATTATTATAAAAGTCTGTATAATTCTCAACTCATTGGATTATTACAGATCATTCTCATTATTTTTTATGACACAGATAAATGATGTGAGTACTGATTGAACCAATGAAAGTAATGTCTTTTGCACTGTATATCTATAGAGCTTTTAGCATTAATATATCGAGCAAGGCCTTGTCAAGGCTTCAGAGTTGGATCAAATATGTTCAGGTCTGTATCCATCAGTTACATACAATGTTGAAATATTTGGCTCACAAGTCTAAAACATCTCTTGAGCAAGCGCTCGTATTCATTGTCCTCCGAGTGGGCCGTCTTGGTAACAGGCAACCCATAAAAGAAACATAAAAGAAAAATAAACAGCCGAAAGAGCGCAAAAACATTGGCAGGCTTAAACTAAACGGTGTACTTCTCCTTTGCATTCGCTCCTGCACTGTACCCCTAAAACGCTCTAAATAACATCAACGCATATTTCATAATACATTCATGTTGTGTTTTCTGCTTCAAAATGCCATGCGTGATAAAACCGGTCAACGTTACACAACCTTTCCAGATTTAAAGCCCCTGGAATAGAGATTGTGGGAAGGAACATTAAACTCAATGCGTGTCATCTTGCAAGAGACATCTGAACAGTGCTGTCAATCCAATATCCCCCCCTCACATGTCTTTATAATCAATAGCATGTTATTCAGCCAATGGAAGGATGGAGAGAGAGAAAATAAGGGGAAAGAGAGACAGTTCAGAGCTTTCCTGTATTAAACGGCTGAGTGGATTTACAAGCTTTTTCAGCAAGGTAATGCATTGACTGTGCTTTACCAGCGTACAGTTGAGTTCTGCGTACAGTTCATTGACCTCACACATGTACCTGAGTCACGCGTGTCATGTGACCCCATTACAGTCCAGTATAATCAAATCACTAATGCCATACAGAACAAGTTCATGAGCTATGATGTTTGAAAATCTTCATGCATTTATGGATAAGATGATAAAGTCAATCTTTTAAAAACATGTATTTATTCATATCATTTGGTGTTTTGATGAGAAAATATAATATTTTATGTCAATAAAAATAATTACTTTTAATTGAATAGAATACAATAAAATCGAATGGTTGCCGGCACTGTTCATTACCAACATTCTTCAAAATATCTTTTTTTGCCGTGCGGAAGAAAATCCTACCAAAAAATGATTCATTGTTTAATGGATCTTTTACATAAGTAACTTTGTGGATTCAAAAAATCTGTTTATAATTGTGATATCAGATTATTTTGAGCTACATGACATTAAAATAAAATGTAAAAGACAAAATTAGAATGTATCAGGATAAGCATTTGTTTTGTTCAGTAGGCTGAGTTTGGTAGTGTGAGTGTGTTCATGTGAGTTTGAGAATAAAACTTTCAGGATATGACCTATTGTTCTGAGATAATGTGCGATGTAATGTTCTCCAGCTCTCTTGGACAGAGCATGGTCAACGAAAAAGCCCCATCGCCGCAGGCAACAATAAGCGCCAAGAAACTACACCTGCCAAAGACAGACTCCATCACGAGGGCCATATCGGGTTTAACTGCAGGGCTGTGCGTGTGTGCGCACGCTTCTGAGGAAAGAAAGCCTTTAAACACCTTTTTCCTCAACACATCATCCAGAGGTACAAGCAGCACCTCCAAGCCATGCCTTTAACCATGGGAAAACATTACGTGGAACACATGTTCAGCTTGAGCACAATGAAGAAGAAAAAAATGGGACTGTAAGAAAAAGTGTTTCAATATTGAAGGGTTTCTTAAGCAGTCTTTTATTTTAGATAAAACACATATATAAATATGGCCATGAATATTTAGCCACACTAAATATGTGTATAAATGTTGATTTGTTAAGGACAAAAATTACTTTCTTTATACATTTCATATTTTGTATTTGTTCTTCCAAACACCAATGCTGAATTGGGGCAAAGTGCTGCTTCAGCATTCCAAATCCGAGATATCAAGTAAAAACCTTGATCTTGGACCAGCGTCTGGCAGTCGCAAAAGATTTGTTTACCCCAAAATGAAAATTCTCTCATTTACACGCCCTAATGTCTTTTCAAAACCTGTATGAATCTTTCTTTTGCAGAATACAAAAGAAGATATTTTGAAGAATGGTGGTTGCTGAACAACACATGCAACAATTCACTTCTATGGTTTGAACATATTTATACACCACTTCTCTGGTTTTTGAATCTGAGAGCCCTGGTTTTGCTGCACAGGATTTCAGCGTGGAAGAGAGTAGTCCCCAAGTTCCTTGAAATGTCGGAGGGTTTTAAAGACACCATATCCTTGTGCCTCCGAACTGTTATTTAAATGCGATATGGCACTCTTAGACGTGTGATGGTGCTCTACATCAGCGGCCGATATAGAGCATCATCACACTCCTACTCTAGCCGTATTATATTAATATATTTCATTTTTCTGTTCAATGCAAGTTAACATTTTCAGAAGAATGCATCAATGCAGTCCTGGGGCATTATTGACTACCACTGCTTGCAAGTAAAATAAGGTATAACTTTAACCATAATAATATTATATGAAATATGTTATAATGTAAGTTATAATGTAATAAAGTCATATGTTAGTCAACGGTTCCTCAGAATCAGTTGGCTTCTTACAATCTTCAAAATATCTTTTCTTGCATTTAACAGAACAGTGCATTTTTGTATAGTACATCTATTTACTTTCACTTTCACTAAGTAAATATCTTTTAATGTCCTACTTCTTTCTAAATAAACATAAGAACTTCATTTCTCTTTAGAGGATATTATGAACACTTTTGTTTCTTCTCCCTCTTCATGGTGGAATGTTAGAATGAGTACGTACTGTCTTTCCTAATCGGTTGTGTTCTACCCAAATATATCCCAGGAAAACGAACCAACAACAGAACACATTGAACCTGAGATCAATGTGTGTGTGTGTGTGTGTGTGTGTGTGTGTGTGTGTGTCCGTGCGTGTGTGTGTGTGTGTGTGTGTGTGTGTGTGTGTGTGCGTGCGTGTAGTTAATGTTTTTAATAAGACAGAAAGTCCAAAACAGGCCAGTAGAGAGTGATGCCATCCATTGGTTTTTCAGGTAACTTAAGACATCTCGGCTTATTTAATCACAGTATTTTACAGTTCCCCCTATATCACAGAGCATTTCCTTTAAATGCATCTCAGATTTGAAGTCAAGTGTTTTGTTTTTTTAAATGTGATGAGAGTTAAATGATATACTCGAAGCACAAATGTTACTAATTCTTTTCAGAATGCCTAAATAAACACCTACATATCAGCATCAAAACAGATGTCTAAAAAATTCACGCCTGTGCATAATTGCATTCAGAATGAGTGTAATCTCTCTCTTCTCTCTCTCTCTCTCCATCCAGCATCAAAGCCACAGAAAGGAAACATGCAGGCATAGTGGGAGGATTACGAAACCGAATTAAAGGTGTGTGTATCAGGAGCAAGAAGCAAAACACAGTGTGGGAGACATGGGATGGTTTAGAACACATGAATTACAGGGTTTACTGTGCTCATATTTCACACACACACACGAACACACAAACACACACAGACGCACGCATGCACACACGTATGGTTAACTGCAGTGTAATTACAGAGTGTTATCTATGATTACAGTGCTGGCTTTACACCTGATGCCGGAGAAAGTGCAGCACACTTTAAATATTTAATCAAATCCTTCAGAATGAAGGTAATGAGGCAAAGGGTGGAGGGGTGGAATTACAAACACTGAACATACCTGAACACTGACACACGCGGCCACATACCGAAGAAAGTTTGATAGGAAGGTGATGGAAATGAGAGTTGAGAGAACTGGGGAGAGAACAAAATTAAAATGAGGAGGCATCACAGAGTACAGGGTGATTTTTCAGCAACTGACAGCACACCTTTAGTCTGGGTCTTTAGAACTTTTGTAGAGTTTAATTATTAAAACATAATCTTTTATCTTTTTTTATTCCTTCTGTTGAAACCTTTGGGGCTGTACTGTTCTTCCCGTTTTGTTTATTTTTTTATAGTTACAACACTAGATTTTTATATTCCAGGATGGAATGAGACTAAAAAACTGAAATCAACCCAATTACAAATGAGATCTCGTTCATGGTAGTTTTTTGAGGCAGGGATCAGATCACATGGTAGCAAAAGATTGTCCCAGATTCTGCAGTTGAGAAAAGGTTTTCATATGAAATCATACATTTGATGTATTTTATTTTTTATCTCAGACCAAGTATTTTGAGCTTGGCTATTTGTTTGCATTGTATTGCACTTAAAGTTTGTTTTCAGGAAAATAAACCAAAATCCCAATAAACCTGAAAAAGTAATTGTTTATTGAGATGTGGAACTGGAAATTACTGTTAAAACACTGTAATGTAATGTAAAGTTCTAAATACAGAATATTAATCATTATTTAATTTAAAAAAATGTATTTCTATAGCGAAATTTCATTTTATGAACGTTTAAAATGCAAAAAAAAATATTGTATTTATTATAGTCTTAGATAAAATAATATTAAAATATTTATTTTTATTCACGGCAAAACAATACAATTCAATGGACAATTCAATACAATTTCAATGGAAAAAAAAATAAAAAATTTTTAAAATTTAACACTTTATTTCTTAAACATTTATAAATACTTTTGTTAGATTATCTAAAGGAAAAATAAGGATTGTTAAACAAATGTATATTTGTTAAATACACTTAATATTTTGGGTGAATTCTTATAGAAATATTTGTACATATACACAAAAAATAGTCTACAGTATATTTAATTATTTTTTTGCATAATTTTTTTTATGTAAAGATAAAAAAAGTTTTGAGGGGGGTATGTTTATACCCAGACTGATGTAGCTCATATAGGGGGGCTAGATGCTTTAACTTTGACCCGTTAAAAACCTTTGTATATTTATTTTAGCTCAGTTTAACATGTTTCAGTTCTTCTATACATATGTGTATTAAAATTGAATAAGAAGTGACAGAAAATAAAAAAGTATATCCAGTGTTCTTGATCCTGTATAAATAAGAAATAAAAACATACAGTGACTACTCTCACACATACACGCAAACACACATACGTTGTATAAACACCTCATACAATATATACTATATTAGATTTAAAGTAAAACACGATTTACCCAATTTATGAGCTTTTATTCCTAGTGAGAACCCCTATAATGTCATTTTCCAAATGTAGCTCTCACATATACCCCAAACCTGAACACACACACAAACACACACCTTGACTTCCTCACCCCTCCATCTGCCCCACAGTCTCACCTTACGTCCCTTGCGGGACTCTCCCTTACTCAAGGCGGTGTAGGGTTTGTGCAAAGGGTCCCATCTTGAGCATCAATCCCCCCTCCAACCCCCCAACACGCACTCACACCCCCTGTCCATTTCCAAAAAACAATTGATTTCCCTGCTACCCAGTAATGCTATCATCTAGAAACCAAACCACCGAGGAGTTCAGTTTGATCAATTCATATCCCAGCCCACCTTTCTCTCTTACAGAGGTCACACTCACGGCGGTACATATGCACCCGTATGCAGGTGGCATTATAAAGATGATCTCCCTCCCTCCTGTATCCCAGTGGATATAAATGTCCATTAAAGATGACATCACACAGGCGGTACAGCCATGAGCAGCTGTGGCCCATAAGAGAGTTTCAGCTATCCTGTAATGTCTCATATGAGCTTAACAGACTCATACGCACACACCCAGTGGAGTCATGGCTATTGGGAAAACAAATGGTCATCTAGTACATCTTATAAAAAAAAAAGGGTTATACGAAGGTAAAAGTGGTCAAATAATTCAGGACAAGCGCCTTGGCCTAAACTTAATGAAGGTAAAACAAAGTGTTGCTTTGCACTTGAGACACGCTATTATAGAACAAAAATGTGCACAACACAGATTTAATTTAATGAAGAATAATTTTATTATACTCATCATAAGAGTCAAACAGTCTCTTTATCTTTCTTCTTGGGAACACATCTGACAGGTGCTCTCCTCGCGGCCAGATTGCTTTGAGGGACGGCGGCAACTGTTGCGTCCACCTGTCCTTGCTTCTCTCTCACTTTTTTTTGTTTAGACTGAGAAAACAGTTTCTCACCATGTGCCTATTGGTCACTGAGGGTTTGATGTCATGTTAGTTATAGTATCAGAATTTTACCAGATCATGAACTCGGAACAGTCAATGTCACCGACAAGGCTGATATTAAATCTGTAACTGTACACACACGCGCACACACACACACACGCGCGCACACACACACACACACACACACACACACACACACACACACACACACACACACACACACACACACACACACACACAACCATAGCCTTGCAGGGCCCCCTAGTGTTCCAAATTCAACTTACGAACATCACACACACACACACACACACACACACACACACACACACACACACACACATACTTCTTTAATATTTGACAGGTTGTGTTTTGCCTTACTGGTGTTTTAATGCCTTCCAACACATTTAGACAGGTTTAGCACTTTAATATGGAAAGACACAGAATGTAATAGCATTCAAATTTATCAAATATACTGTTTGATGTTTTAAATATATTACAAGTATAGATTTGATTAATAAATACTTTTTTCATTACATAAAATTATGTGATATTAAATATTTGTACATTTACTATAAGACTTTTTAATTACATTATTTTAATATTTTTCACTGAAAGCAGATTTCATATTATTACGTTAATATTTGTGAAACCTAATCACATTTAATTTTTTTTACAGTGTATACTTTTATTCAAAGTTTCTTGTAATGCATTCAGATTCCTGTCTTTGATGTAGCTTCAGGGAACAGAAAGAGACGTTTAAAGGGAAAGTTCACCCAAAAACTAAAAATGCTGATAAGATTTACTCACCATCTTGTCCTTTCAAACCTGTACAACTTGCTTTCTTCTGCAGAATGCGAAAGAAGATATTTTGAAGAATGTCGATATCCAAACCACGGTACACATTTGATTTGTGTCAACACCTTAGAAGTGAACGGCATTCTTCAAAATATCTGCTTTTTGCAAGGAATCCACACAGGTAAAAAATTTCTCTCACTGTATTTTATTAGGCTTATTACACCTGTATTTGTCCTGTGAAATGTTCAAAAGCGCCTAATGGTTTGACTGGGAATCCAACCTGTGACCAATAATGTGTCCATCTGTTACAGAATACTGCGTGTTATAAGGTTATGGCTATGAGAGAGCTCGGTGCTGAGTAGGCAGTTTTATTGTGATGCACATCGCTCTCCTGAGGGATCCAGAACACACGCTGTTACATAATCAAACAGATTCAAACATGACAGGAAGACGTTTGCATGTCTGCCTCAAGTTTATCTCCAAAAAGAGAAAAACGAAGGACGGATAGAAGTCTAACATCCTTATGCAAGAAAACGTATAGTTAAAAAAATACAAACACAACAGGTAAGAAAGGTTTGTTTTTAGGAGTGAAAACTTGACGGACACACCACAGAGATTTGGAGGTAGGCCACTTGAATCAAATGGCATATAGCGATGCACTAGAAACCACTTAAAAACATTAGCAAACGCATATCGATGACCTGCCAACCACCCACAACACACTGTCAGGGTGGCGGTAGGTTTTTCATAGACAAACACTGCTCACATTTTCTTCCGACAATAAAAGATGACAGTTTGTGGATACAGGTTCTTTCTTGGCCGGAGAACAATCTTCCATCTATTGTCTCAGAAAAGGCGAAATTGAAAGCACATTTGGGTAATTTGGCATGATCTCTTTTAAATGGAAATCCTCCACAGATCTGCTTTTCTTCAAGAGAGGAGGCGCCCACAATCAGCGTTCAAGGTTTGAGATTAGGAGGGTTTTTATCTTTTAGTTTCAAGTCAGTTCCAAAACACATTCGTCTCAATCTTGGACCGCAGAGGAAGGTAATTCACATGAAAAAGCACATTAAACAGACATTGGTCATTTGTTAACAGGTCTGAGAATAATTCCATCATGTGAGCAGATGTGGACATACATACGTGCACGAGCACACACCTGGAGAGCAGGTTCACTCATTGCATATTTCCCAACAAACCATTATCCCAGACTCGTATTCTATTCTTATGGAGTTTCATCCGATAGTTGCATTTATAATCAAAAGCACGATCCAATGTTTGCCAAATTCGTGAGTGATATTTTCCTCTTCCACTTTGTTATGCAAGGTCCTTTACCTTTCTGATAGAGGGTCCTGAGAAAGAGTCTGACATTTACCAGCAAGTAAATGCACAAACACGTACATCTGCATTTTAGACTCTCGTATGCAAAGCAAACAGTAAATCCCACAACGCTTGGCCATCTAAATCCATCACATATTCCATACCTGCGTTGCCTTGAAATGTCTTTCCCTCTCCTGTTTTGCACTGCCAACTGGATACAATAAAGAAAATGTGTCTTCTCTAAACACATCACTTTTCATCTTACACATCAATCAAAAGCCTGGCATTGGCACAGCTCTAAACCGGACCGCTGGTTGCGTAAACTACAGCTCATTGATATCTAGTCTGGCAAAGAAAGCAGTTATCTTCTTCCCTGAGCACACATGTTACTGATCACAGTAGAACCAATCTAATCCCTCGTCGTCCAAAGGGTCAAAACCTATGAGTCAAATTTTTTTTAATACAGAACGCTTGTGAATTTAGGCTTCTGAGATTGCGTCAACTTGTTGAGTTAGAAGCAAACACTGTAAAGTTGGAACACAGCCAGTGGATCTTCTTTAAAATTTTAGACATTTATACCTGGTAGTGAGTTGTACACCACAACCACACCATAAATACATTCTAAATAATAATATTCAGATAATATTCAGCAGCTGGGTGTTGGAATTTTTTGGGGGTCACGTAAAATTACGTATTTGATGTTTTATGCAATTTGAAACTAAATGTGCATTTGTAAATGTATCGCCTTTGAACAAGACGAAATTTAATACTGTTGTATGTTTTTATAGTGCAGATCTCATTTCACTTTTTAAAATGGTTTAACAAATTGTTCTTCACAATGAGTTTTGTATTACATTTTATGTGTTTGTTTAATTAAGTCTAAAAAATTATTTTAGACTATAATTTAGCGTAAAAAAATTCCACAAAAATAACCTTTACGGATTAAAGATTTTCATTATGGAACGAGTTATGTATATATGCCATTGTCAAACTTTGTATAAAATAATGACTTGGACAATTTAAAACTAGGGGGTTTATTAAAAATAAATTTCAACATATCAAAATAAAAAAACAATTCTTTCATATTATTCAAAAACTCAAAAATAGTACACAATTTGAGAATTTGAAGTGGAAGTCATCATATTATTTGAGATAAGCCTTCACAATAGGACATAAAACAGCATACAATAGTATTTTCAAGTCTGTTTCAAAACTGTTTAACTATACTTTTGACTCCATGCTTTACTCAGAAATATCCCACTGTGAAAACTTGCCCGGTAATTCACACCTCTACATTCTTTTTCTATTGAACGTTACTTATTCATGTCCTTTCTTTTCCCACACATTCTCCTTCCCTTTAGTCAAACACGACGTTCACTGTGTACATAAAACTGTAATGATGGATCTGTCAGTCTGCATTTCTTGCTCTCTAGAGAGGGTCTAGTTAAGACAGATTTGCACCCCAGGTCAAAAAAACTCCAACAGGGCATGTTGGCATGCCACAGTGGGCCTCCTGAACCCGGAGCTTAACCCTTACCCACCGTGGCACTTATACAGAGAGAGGTGCAGAGCCGCGACCTCCGAACTGCTCACAAAAATTAGGCTATAGTGACATACATGTGCGATGACAGCTTAAAGTTCATTTTGAGTGCCGGGGAGTTTGGAGCAGTGATGTTAAGGAGTCGTAATTAACCTCACGTGTTTAAAAACACAGTTTTATAAGCTGGTATTTAGGATGGTGACAAACCTTTTATGTAGTACAAATGAAAGTGCCAAAAGTTATTTAAGGTCTCTGTCTGATGTGATTACAGTCTGTTGACTCTTCAACTTTTATTTTACACATCAGAATCTTTGGTGATCCTCCTCAAAATACAGAAAAGAGTCTGCCAGGAGGACTCACCCAGAATTTTTACATTAACATCAAGGCTCCAGCTGACATTGTTCATTATTCAAGTGAAAGCCACCTACTGTTTTAACACCCGAAGCTCCTTTTCTTCAGCCCTCACACATTCTCTCTCTTGAAGGATTTGTGATTCCTCTCTTTTATTCTACCAGAGGGTTTTGTCTTGCTTGGCCAGTTAATACCAAGCCTTCCAAGGCAATTTTTAATATTTTGCAAGAACCTTCAAATCTAGGGTAAGGTCTGGGAACTGTTGGTATTTTCTTCACCTTTAATGTATGCTATATGCAACCTTGCCTGACCCAGCTATTATTTTATCCATTGTTTTTATATCGAATCATCGAAAATGTAAATACAGTCTATAACTTTAATATAATTTATATTGACTGATTAAGTCTGTGTCAAGTTTGCAGTGAAATAAAATGCAGATTTTGATACTTAAGCTTGGTTTTCCCACAAGGCTATGCTTTATGGCATCCATTTTTGGATCCCACAAATAATAAATAATAATACCTTGTAATTTTTTGGTTATAATTTAAACTAATTGTAATAGTTCTCCTCAAAATGAATATTCTTTTATCATTTACTCTCCCTCTTGTAGTTTCAAACCCGTTTGACTTTCTTTCTTCCGTCAGATATTTTGAAGAATGCTTGTAACTGCCACCCGTTCCCTTGCATTGTTTTTGTGCCCATACAATAGATGTGGATGTGTGCCACTGCTGTTCACATATCACATTTCATCCGAGCACAAATCACCAAAACATCTGTATCTTGTTTCTATCTCAATAACTTATATCAGATCGCACCTATCAGTCTGATGCTAAGTCGTGTACCATCCATACAGCTGTTGGTTTGAATATCAGAAAATACACATCTCAAAAGATGACATCCAAATTTTTTATTAATCCTCATTCCTGCTCTGGCTTTCATTTCCTGCCCCTAGGAGAAGGGCGTGTATGTGTGTAGACCTGGAAGTCTGAGAAGAGCGTCACATGGCTCTGGTTTAGGTGGAAAATCAAACACAGTTGTGGGCAGGCACCGATTTAACCAAAATAGGTGCTTTAATCATTTTTATGGATGGTGGGAGTTTACAGCTTTATATGTATTTATGTACTCTCGGCCTAGGAGAGGGACATAAATTATGTGGTCCCTTCAGGAGAGAAGGAGAGAGGAGGAGACGAGAAGGCAAAACATAAAAAATGAAAATTCTATCATCATTTACGCACCCTCTTGACATTTCAAACCTGCATGACCTTGTTGTTTTCCTCAGAACAAAAGAGAAGATATTTTGAAGAATGTTGGTAACTATCATAAGTACGGTCTTTATTCAGTTGCAAACATTCTTCAAAATATCTTCTTCTTAGTTCTACAGAAACACGAAAGCCAGGTTAACAAAAAGGTGAATAAATAAGGACACCCTCTATATACCTGATGGATGCATTACAGTTTTTTTTATTATTTATAGTTACACTAAACACTTACTATAATGGTGGGAGTGGTGAAGAACATTTAGCATCCCCTTCCAGTAGCCAGGTGATTCACCTTCATTATTTAAATTAGACCTCATTTGTCTCCAATATGATGAGCTAAATGGACCATTAGACCAGATGTTGGCATGAGTAAGGGGGCTTTTGTCACCTCGGAGTGAACTTTGTTGTGGAAGCACTCAAAAAGCTTTCTCCACCCCTCCCACACGAGTATTTTACAAGTCAACTCCGGCCGCTGCAGAAATAATAATAGGGTTGGTTTTTGGAGGTTGAAAATAAACAGGACGGGTCCTTGAGCTGTAAACCTGAGTTGGGAGTGTTGTTTTTGTTTCCATGGCTTTGGAAGCACCGCAGAGAGCTCATGGAGAATTGATTGGGTCTGAGTCACTCCCTCCGCCTGGTTACGAGACCTTTTTGTTTGTTTTTTGCCCGTACGCTTGTCAGTCTGAAGGTACGCCTGACCCCTTTGACTCCTCTGTGAACACATTCGGGTGATTAAAAGAAATTGAGCATTTAAGCATGATGCTGTGTATTTACCAAATTAAAACTATTTGGTAAAAAAGGGGTATCACAGGCTGCGAGGAGGGGATGGGTGTAGAAATGTGTTTTGAGGATATGATGTGGGATGGACACATGATGGCACAGGGTTTAAGAGACGGGCAAAGATGCATTTTGAGGGGTTAAGAGGTCAACTTTAATCAAAGTTTTTATTTGTTTTTATTGTTTTTTATTTTAACGTTTTTCACATTACATTCTATACTAATATACATTCTATTCTATATTTAACTATAAAAAGGGAGAGACAGAGGTTTTTGCTCAGATGTGTGTTATATTGGCTCAGGATATTTAATAGAGATTATAATCAATTTAATGTCATATGTTTCTCATCTAAATAGTATTTAGGATAAAATAACAATAAAATAACATGAGGTGTAAACAACTTGTGGTTGTCTTTCTAAAACATTGGATGACCAAATTTGCCGTTCTACAAGAAACTGAAAAACATTGTGCTTTTTAAAGGATTCAATAGTGTGTTGTCACTTTTTAGATTGACTAATAATAATGATTTATGCATAAATAAATATTAAGGATGTTGAAACTAATCATTCTCGATTTATCACATGAAGAATCAATGCTTCTGTACATATTAACTTCTTATTTATAAATACATTAACACATACACACACATGTATATATTTATAAATATTTAGATGCAATTTTAAATTAAATTAATATAATTGTATGTTACCATATGTGAAATTTTTATTTACATATTCATTTATTCGTACATGTCTGCATGTACTATACATGTTCATTAAAACAAAATTATAATGCACAATCACAAACATGCATTATGTGTAATCTTTTGTTCTGAGTGCATAGTATCCTTTTGATAGCCCTTATATAAATAATAATCATAAAAACACAAGAGATACATGGTTTCAGAATTAAACTTACTGTTAAAGTGCATTAGCAGTATGGGAATGTAAAATCATTGTAGATAAATTGTAAATCAGCTGGATTTGGGTAAAGTTAAGAAATGTATTTTTGTTTGCATTTTTTGAAAAAATCTGGAGTTTTGTATGTGGCATAATTTGAACTGAAAATAATGGAGATATGGAGAAATATTTGAGATAAAGGAAACGCTTCCAGTTGCTCCCATTATAATCCCACAGAAAAATACTTAAGATATTAAACAGACCTGTATGTATATTTGAATGTCATGTTTAATTCACTTGACAATACTTCTTCATCATAACATTTTAATGTATCAAGTGATTGCAGCAGACGGTAACATTATCAATTTAAATCACCATGGACAGGTTAACAAAACCCTAGAAAACTTTATTGTGAGCCAATTTGTGGTTAAGAATTAAATGTATTCAAAGATGAATTCATTCAGACAGATCAACATCACAATCAAGACAAGATGAATAGAGGATAAAAGTTAAGGAAAGGGAAATAGCTTCTCTCTTATAAATTATTTTTCTTGAGTCCTTGATGTAACTCTCTCCATCAATTAGCAGTATGAGCGAGAACTATTTCAGAATCCAACAGTAACACATGAGATTCAATCAGATTAACCTGTTATTATCAATAGCTTGTGTGCTTACATAATTTACTATAAATAATCTGATCAAACTGATTATATTATTAATTATAAGACTGATCAAATTGTGCTCCTCTCAGCAGTTTCTCTATGAAACCACAGAACGCTATTTTAAAACTTAAACTTTATTCATTCTCCTAGAAAAACTAATAATTAATATGTGATAAGTCAGTTTTGGTCTTATGGTTAGAGAGATGGACTTGAAAGAAGATTGTTGCTGGTTGTAATCTTAGTGCCAGCGGGAGTACCTTACCGAGTTAGCTGTTCACTGCACATTCTTGTAAGTTGCTTTGAATAAAAGCGTTCAACAAATGAATGAATAAAAATTTGATTAAATAGCAAATTCAATCAATTATTAATCAATTAGAGTTGAAGGTCAACTCGGCAAGACATTGGCCCTTCAATGGCACACACTGGAGCAATGTTAAACAGTAAGTAAACCTTCATTTGGATCATTGCGTAAAGTTTAAATACTGTTGGAGCTAAACAGGAGGCTGAACTGACTTTTATATGTTATTTCTAAAACCATGGAGCAATAAATAAGCATTCTCCAGGCCTTCACTTTAGACCTCATAAAACCACCAAGGTCAATGATGTTTGAAGCCAGACATTAAAAATTGAAAAACGCTGGACAATTTAAAGACTAAAAACAGGACAATATAAATGCTACAGAAAGGTAAAATGAGTTATGTTCAAGAGAACAGAAGACGTGCTAAAATGTGCGTAAGTTAATACAGATGATGAAGCTGAACTGATCACATAAATCTGATGTCATGTCCTTACTCTGGCAATGATAATAGAGAAATCATCCAATATTCTCCAAGCTCTAAGTTAAATTGTTCTGAATTTATACCCCTTTTGGTTTAAACCTGAACCTATTCAACACTAGGCCAGAGACTGGCAGTAAGGTGGCTGCTATCCAAACGTGCTAACCGTGCAGCAGAGTCTCCGCTGTGCCAAACTGTGTTGAAATTAACCCAGTAATCAGAAACATTATGTTCTTGTGGGGAGAGCCCAGGCGATTGGCAGATGGCTAAGAGCATTGGAGAAAGATACCTGCCAAACGTTAGCCCGTTCCCCTCTCCTGCTGCGAAAGCCATTGTGCGGAGAAAAGAGGTGCACCCTTGTGCATCTGCAACATATGGCTGGGTAAATATTGACTGATATTATAATTATGTGCAGCATAAGCAAATAATTAATCATAAGGATGCACGCATATTTAAGTCTCAAGCGGGCACACTGAAAGCCATTTGTACATTATGCAAGACGGAAATGACAGATGCCTGCGGTGGCCTGCTTTGCATGGTGACATGATGGTTTAGTATGGAATATTAAGTCATTATTAGGAGATTTCAACAAGCTGTCAAATAAAAATGTGGAGAGGTTAAAAAAGCAAGAGGGGCGAGAAAGGCCTCATGATAATCACCATCATCAATCTGACTTTTTTCTCAAATCAGCCCGCTATCAGACAGGCCAATGAGTTTGAAGTCTTTCATCTGCTCAAAACGTGAGAACATGAGATATGTATCTCAAGTACACACTTGAGAAATGTTTTTCTTCCGTGCATTTACTTTAAAAACTGATAACACTAACAACAATCATGTGCAATAGTATCTAATCCTCATCATCCATTTTTTAACTTCATTGTAATCTCTGGATTCCACTACATTGCACATATGCATATTTATTTAAATTCTGATTATTCATGTTTATGTTGTCAACCAAATGTGTTATAAATATTATGATTATGATAATTATGTTCTTTGCATTGAAGTGATATGACAAAGCAAAGCATACAAGATGTCAGAGAATACGATATTAAACAGGTAGCAATGTAAATATTCCCTGTAGAAATGATTTTACATTTAATATAAAAGACCAATGATTGTCGCTAATCACATACTAATAATAAGATCTAAATATGTTGACATTCTCAGTGCTTATTGCATTTTACATTTACACTTTGTCATTTAGCAGACACCATTATTTGAATTGCTTATTGAATAAAAGTTCTCACATTGAGTTGTTTCAAATCCGTGTACATTTGTGTGTGCAACCCAACAGTTTGTAGACCCTAGTCACTACTAGAGTAGGAAAATGAATGTTTTTGTTTTGCTGAAGAGATATTTTGAAGAATGCGCAGGGCAAACAAAAACTGTCTGGGCACAAGCATTCGTCCAAACATCTTTTCTGTGTATATCAGAACAAAAAAGGAAGGTTTGAAACAACAAGAGAGTGAGTTATTCATGCCAGAATTGATCATATTTTTAGGAGGGTGAACTGTTTCTTTAAGTGAGCTCAAATCAGCTGTGCTCTGTCTCCCCCTGCTGGTTACATCACGCACACACAACGAAACTATAAACATCACATCACCTCGAAATCCAGCACCATTAAATTATTAAAAATGTTTGAACTATTAAATTCTACAAATAAGAAAAAAACATAAAATACATATTTGTGTAATTTAAAGTGAGCTTTTCGTGCGTAACGACGCAGCACACAGAATGTAAACATGCACGTTGCGCATGCGCACTGCCGACTCTGAACGCAGTCATGTCTGAACGTTGTGCAGAGGATCCGGTATGAAAATGGGCGACAGACATCAATAAAAGTAAAGTATGGGGTTAAACTGACACATTTTAACCCAATTGTTAGATTTTCAACGTGTAACTTCATATAACGTGGTGTAAAGTCGACTTAAAAGCGCTGTGTTTTGGTAAACGCTGTGAATTTTGTTAGCTCCTTTGCTAAAAGTGGCTAGCCATGATAATCAAAATGGAGGCTCCAAATGTGTCACTAACTCAACACAATAACACAAACATCTATATTGATGTTGTGCATTACACAGTTTGGAAGGTAGAAGCATAATAGTGATGTTTTATCTGTTTATGTCTGCTTGAGCTAACAGAGAAATTCTGCAGCTATTGTTTATGATTGTGCAATTGGATGCTAGCACAAACAAGTTCTCACATGGCAAACAAGAAACTGTGTGATGACGTTTGTTTATCCATTGTTAAAGAAAGTAAATAACACCCTGAAATGTTTGTTTTGTTGCAGGTACATGCTTGAAGACACACCACTCCATTCAAGAACAAGTTCACATACATTGAACCCCTATAGGCACCATGGTTTATATAGAAGAGGTTGTTCTTCACCATGAGCATGCCCCCCGATTGCTTCTCTAAATTGGGATTATACTCAAATACAAGCCACGGAGCGAGCGTCCGAAGGCGTTTCCTTGTCCCGGAGCTATGGGATGCTGTCGTTGATGTCCAGGAGGAACGCAGACAACATATCATCTCGCACACAAGTCTCAGAAGGAAGGAACGGACGCCATTGCCTGTAAAGAGCGGCGGAGCGTTTGCCGGGGCTTCAGAGGCTGGCTCTGAGGGCACGGTAACGCTGTCCTCTCAAGCTAAACAAATGGGGGGTGAAGGCACCCCTGTCAAAAGTAAAACTCCTCTCGGACAGACCAACGCTATTGACAATAAACCAGAGTTTGTATCCATGAATTCGCACAGTAATTCGAGGGACCCTGTGGGCGAGAAAGGTGTTAAAGGGTTGGAAAACATGGGAACCTCGCATGATCACGCGGAGGGGAAGAGAACGAATATGAGGAAGATGACGGGTCCTCACTCGCAGGCCACTTGCCTTAAACAGCTCCTTCTGCTTCAGCTGGATTTGATAGAACAGCAACAGCAACAGCTGCAGACTAAGGACAAGGAGATAGATGAACTCAAATCGGACAGAGACACAGTACGTGTCATTTTTGGATGACTTGTGGAGTGTTTTAGAGCTGGTGGTTTAAATGAATTCAAGTTTTCTTGTGTTGTGTCTGCAGTTGCTTGCCCGTATTGAGAGGATGGAACGGCGGTTGCAGCTCTTAAGTAAGGAACCGCGCGACAAGAGGCTCTTTCAGCCGCTGGAGAGATGGGTCCCTGACTCGGAGGACTTTTGGGAGTCAGATTTGGGGGACAGCCCGCAGACTCCTGCATCTAAATCAGGTGCAAAGGTGCAAAAGAGGTAACACGTGGAAAATTCTTCAATCAGTCACTCTCTCTATTCTGTTAAATTTTCTGTCTTCTTGTGGCTTCTACTTGACTTATGTGATTTGTGAATATCCTCTCTAGGAAGTGCAGTTTCTTAGACAATAAGATGCAGAGGTCAAGGGGTAAGGCATTGCGACTGACCCCGCAAAAATTTGACACAGATGAGAAATCGCAGTGTCAGCGTGAGCTGCGAAGCAGGGATACGCCAGAGAAAATGAACGCTGCGAGATCGTCTAGACAGATGGACCAACAGCAGGATGGAAAAGACCTAAAAGAAGGTGATGATTCATACATCACAACATCTGAGGTGTACCTGTGCTGCTGTCAACAGCCTCCATCCTCTCCGTTATTGGAATCTCCACAAAAGAAAGAGGAAGAGGAAGTTGCAAGTAAGTGCTTGCCTCAGACCTAAACGTCTATTTGATATGACATTACAAATTCTAATGGTAAAATATTGCTTTAGTCCCATCATGGAAGGAAAATATTGTGGATCCCCTACTGGAGGAGGATGCTGTTGACATCCCTGAGGTGAGAATCATGTGTTTTTCACATTATCCCAAGTATTTCTTGATATTTATCAGGCACATTTTATGTTGGTGATTTAAAAAGATTTCACGTCTGTTGTTTGGTTCTGCAGAATCTTGATGACAGTGTTTTTCTGAAACGGCATGCAAAGCTTGAATTAGATGAGAAGAGACGAAAAAGGTGAGAATTTAGAATTAGCAATGATGATCACTATCTTTTGCTTACAAATATTTATTAAAAATACTCGTTATTTAGCTATCTTCACCAATTTAAGTGTTTAAATGTAATATCTTAATATATTCTTATAAAGTTAGTTTTTATGAGTCATGGATACATGACTTGGTTACTATATTTTGCGGTGTAAAAGTTTATTCAGCCCCCAGTTCTGATTTCATAATTTATTATTATCGTGCCAAATGTAGACATCATTCCCGACAATGTGTGCACAGAGTACTTAAAAAAGAAATTCATACAGGGTTGAAATGACTGGAACATTTTAGAATGGGGTGATATATACTTTCTTTATTAATTTACTTTCACTGATTATTTTCTCTCTGCCAGGTGGGACATTCAAAGAATACGTGAGCAGCGTATGCTTCAAAGACTACAGTCGCGCATGGAGAAGAAAAAGGTTACTGTTCAGGAGGCCAAGCCTGAAGTGTCCTCATTTTATCCTGATCCAGAGTGTGGTACAACCTTTACATTATTTTCATTAATTTTACATAAGCAGTTTATGTAATTCCTAACCTTACTTAAACTTATTTACAGTGGAGTATATTGAAGTTACACCCCATCTGCCTGTTGTGGCCTTTGGTCAGCCTTTGCCCAATTTACCTGCACAGTAAGATTTGACTTTTTACTTCAATTAAATTTTATATCCAATTTAGTGGATAGTGGTTAATCATATAAAGATTTAAATGAATATTAATTTTGTGTTTCTTGTATTTGTTTTTAGGAACTTTGAGCTGCCATGGATTGAAGAAAAAAGTAAATGTCGCAATGAAAGTCAGAAAAAACAAACTCCCCACAGGTCCTGTCGGAAATGAGTGGCAGAGGCTCAGAGAATGCATTCCAGAACTTTTGGATTGTGTCCATTACAACGTTAAATGGAGTCAATACGATAAAGGGTGATGCCGGTGCAGGAATGCGACAAGGCTTGCTGGACTACAGCTGTGTTTTGGTGACAAGAAGGCATTCACTGCCATGCTAACTACTATTTCACACAATACATGTTTGGCCTTGATTTATTCCTGAATCTTTAGTCTTGCTCTGTAAACTTTCACTGAGGAGAATTTTGATTAATGCTGCAAATAATGTTTTAATGTGCATAAACTTTGCTTATAGAGTATTGATGCACATTTGCATGTGATCTCCCAAAATATTTTCTGAGAATGGCTTTAATGAGCTTGTTTTGTTAAAATCGTATGCATGAATGTCTTGAGGTAAACCCTGTCCATCTTTTTGAATGCATATCAGACATGAAAGCAGAAAGGGCAGAATTAAAATATGAACGTTGACCAGTATGGAAGAATTAAAGAGTACCAAGCAATTTCTTGATGTATGCTAAAGATTTGAGGATAATGCCATTGACATTATTTTTCAGATCAATCATTAGTTTTTGATGTACCCAATTTTCTTTCTGACTACAATAATTCTACACACCTTTTAAGCCTAATGCATGCTCAAGGGTGTTGTTAGTTCTTTTTAGTTTTGGGAAACTGTATGCCTCCTGGGATTCATTTCAGGGCCTTAATGTTTTGTCCCAGTAGTATTCCTTTGTAAATCCATAACCTGATTTTTGTGTGTAAATGTATTGATCTGGTTAGTACCATAGCCATTGAGTCTTTTCACTTTCCCGTATGTGTGTAACTGGACCTTTTGTAAATAGTTTTAATATCACACATTGGCTGTAAATAAAGAAAACATTGCTGTTATTTTTTTATTTAATGTCAAAGAGCGTTGTATGTTCAGTATAGATATTATATTGATAGCATTATTTACAAAAGAAGTTTTGTTTTTCAGAAATAAAACAATACACAAGGAGTTCACTGTTGTTTTATGTTCTTTATATATATATGGTATTATAAAAATGGGGATGGACCCAGCAGCGGTAGAAAATTTGTGATTGTTTTTCATAATGTGTCCATTTTCTAATCAGGATGTGTTATTACTTCTAGCAGTAACTACTGTAAAACTAGATTTTTTTTATGGGTAAAATATTTGTCGGATACTGCCTCCAGATTTCACGAATCAATTTTTGTGTGATGTTATAGAGTTTGATGTACAACTTTGTGTGTATGACTGGATTTAATCATTTTTGGAAAGATATATCAAACCACCAAATTTATTATATAAGTAGAATAGCAAAAATATTTTAAAGGGAGCATATAGACGAAGTGATTGGAAAAAGTGGTGAACAGATTTTGAACTATTTAGAGTTCAGTATCACAATGCCAGTTTTTATACCCAACAGATGATATGTGATAAATCAGATTTATAGTAATGGAATACTTAGTGTTAGTTTCTTCTCAAGAAAAATTGAAACCTTTCTGGGTGACATTTTTTTTGATCACTGTTAAAAAGGATTTGCCTAGAAAGTTCAAAAGCAGTATGATGCATTGCATCCTCATTTGGGTTACTTTTTTTGGCAGAAAACATGTGTACATCCCACCCCAAAAGTTGACAGAAAAAAAGAGCAATATAAGTTTCAAAAATCTGAAACAAAAACAAGAGTAAAACACAGCGTACATATAATGCACTGTACCTTTTTTCTTTTCATCAGTCTAAATTTCAGTAAAGTAAGCTTTATATAAACATCTCTGTGTCAAAACTTTGCTTAAAGTCTTTAAATTCTCAGTCTCTCCTGAGGTTATTCAGCCTCTCCTCCAGGTCAGCATCAGCATCTGCCAGCGCGGGTTGAGGTTCAGCTTTCTTTCCAGCGGCAACCGAAAGACTCCCTCCAGTAGAAGGCAGGTCTGTTTAAATTGAATGACAAAGTTAATACATGAACTCGGTGAGAATTATAGTCATGTTGGAACATAGTAACTGGTAATTTTTCTTACTTGAAAGTTCATCAGAAAGATTAAGACCCAGCTCATCCAAAACTTGAGAAACTACAGCATCGCTACATTCAGAACAAAGAAGTGCATGTCATGACAGTAGGGATAAACATAAAGATGCATAGAAATATGTTTTTAGAGGTAAAAAATGTAGATAACAAATGATCACCTCTCCTCCTCATCATCTTCATCCCCCATTGCATCATCAATTGCATCATTCATCATCTCTTCCTTCATGTCCATGATTTCGCTTTGACGTTCAAACTCCATCATTATCTTCTGAATCTGTGGCAACTTCAACTACAATGAGAAAGACATAAAACACTGTTACTATTAACATCAAAAACAGAGAGATTCACAACTACTATAGCAGTTTTACCTGTCTGTTCATGGTGGCCATAGCTTTGGTGACTCCTTTCATAGCCTGTGCCATGCTGTTATTGGATTTGAGGGTTTGGATTTTAAGGCTCACTGCTTGAATGTTGGCTCGCATCATGATGAATTTCTTTACGTATCGCCTTGTGCGAACCAAGTCCTTCGCCATTATCTTCACGGCATCCTGTCAGAAAAATAATAGAGTACTTACACTTTATTAGGACTACTATTCAGCTGAAGACGTATAAAACCGTACAGGTCTTACCATCTGTCCTTGCTTGGCCATTTTTTTAATATCAGCAATGATTTTCTTCTCCTGTTGCTCCAGTCTCTGGCGTTCCCTGTCTAGATCTCTCATGGCTCGATTTAGCGCTCTTTGATTCTGTCTGAGCAACTCTTCGGGAGTCTTTCTCTTTCCAAACAGGAACTCCATCTGCCAAAAACAAATGGGATCCTTTAGATCCGACTTCAGTTGATCTGTTTAGGCTTTGTATGAAGTCGTCATGTGTGCGACGACACGATATACTTTGTAATGCATGTTTCACACTAAAGAAAGATGAAGTCACAAGAATGGAATTTGGGTTCTCACAGGTGATGTTGTGAATCACCAGCATGTGATATGACGTCATTCTTTACAGGTATGTCATAAAAGAAGTCAACAACAGGCTATACAGAAAGAAACATTTTGTAGATCTTTATGTAATGGTGATATTTCACATTCTGTGTCAAATTTAACATTTAAAAACTTTAAGCACCACCCCTCATTATAATTGTACAGACAGTTACAATGAACAACACTATTAGGCACAGAAAACAAGATTATTTGACAGGAGAATGATCATAAAAATACTCAACAACTCTAATGTACCCCAAATATAAAAGTAATGAGCTCATTTAGCTCTATTTAGAGCAGGAAAAGAACAAAAGCTGTGAGGCCTGTAATAACAAAGCACTTCCGGGTTTACCTTCACTTTTCTTTATGTACAAAAAGTCCAGTAGGAATATAAGCAATGAAATGTTTTCTATTTTTTATAATTCTTGTTTAAAGTTCCTGCCGATCCACCCGATTGTTTTCCTCACTCCAACTTCCGCGTGTGAATGTCAATACTTCCTTTGTATGGGTCTACGTCACAGGATATGCGTCATAACAAACAATCATAAAAATAGGAAAGGGTTTCATATTACTTTTTCTCCGAAAGTTTCATATATCCCTATATGAATATATTTAATATTACAATATTTTACAAACTATATTTTTTATATAATTGTAAATATAATAATTTTAATAGCATTTTAGGATATATATATATATATATATATATATATATATATATGTGTGTGTGTGTGTGTGTGTGTGTGTGTGTGTGTGTGTGTGTGTGTGTGTGTGTGTGTGTGTGTGTGTGTGTGTATATATATGTTTATAAATGTATATATATATATATATATATATATATATATATATATATATATATATATATATATATATATATCATAAAATGCTATTAAAAATATTATATTTACAATTAATAATACAATTAATAAATAAAATAATAATAAACTTTAAGCTTTGGTCCTTCCTAATATTCAACAACAAAAAAACTTGTTTCTCTATCAGGACTCATAAGAGACATATCAGAATATTGTGTTCTTATCAGACGTTCATTATTCTGGAATAAAGTGATATTATTTGGAAAAATGTTTGACTAATCCCAAATGAATTCTTAATCACAAACAAAATGAAGGAAGTGTCATTTAAACTTGTACATATGGTCTCAAGTTTGTGTCTGATATAGACACGTAATGCTCTTTTTGTGGCTGAGCAGAAACTCTTTTTCATTTATTTTGGGACTGCATACATGTTAAATTTTGTTGGGGACTTTATTGTGAAGAATGTTGAAAATAATTGTATGTTGTGTTGGAAACATGTAGTTTTCTGTGTTTTAGAGACTCAAAGCCCATGACAACTACTGGATTTATACATTGAACCTGACCGTTCTGTTAGCAACATTTCATACACACAAAGGTAATTATTCTATTTAATTTCCTTTAAAAATGAAGTGGAATTTGATGTTGATTCTATTATAGAAAAACTTTGAGAGTGCTTGCTCTTTTCAACATTATGCTATAAACCCTCCTGGTATTATTTATATATATATATATATATATATATATATATATTTTTTTTTTTTTTTTTTTTTGTATTTGACTGTTTGGTATACATTTTCCATTTTTGACTTTTTGAAATCTAATTAAAAAAGAAAAAAGGTATTATATCAAACTGTGTGAATATAACATTTATGGTAATCTGGACATCAATTCAATATTATTATCTCGTATTACCTTGAAAAAAGGGACTTTGAAATCCGGACTATTGACTAATGTCACATCCTAATCAATAAATGCATAGATACTTGTTTGTAGACATTCCAAATGTTATTTCAAAAGTTTTTTTTAAATCAAGTTACAAGAAAGCCCATAAAACTTTTTGTGTGTTTTTATTTTTATTGACAGTTTCTGTTACGAGGGAAGAGTGTGTTCATTGTTTTGATCTGTTACTTTATTTAAATGATCTTTTATCTGTGATTGGTCTCCTCTGATTAGCATACTATGTATTTTTCGACCATCCTTGAACTGCTGACCCCTTTTTCTGGCTTACGTTATATCAGATCGGAATTTCCTAGTAAAAGATGAATACATCTATACATAACTATACACATGTTCATATCTAAAAACACTACATTGCCAAAAGCATTCGCTTCCCTGACTCGCATATGAACTTAAGTGACATCCTAATCCATAGGGTTCAACATGATATCGGTCCACTCTTAATAACAGCTTCAACTCATGGGAAGGCCGTCCATAAGGTTTAGGAGTGTGTTCATGGGAATTTTCACCATTCTTCCCGAAGCACATTTGTGAGGTCACACACTGATGTTGGACGAGAAGGCCCGGCTCTCAGTTTTCATCCCAAAGGTGTTCTATGGGGTTGAGGTCAGACCGGTCAAGTTCATCCACACCAGACTCTGACATCCATGTCTTTATGGATCTTTGTGCACTGATGTCATGTTGGAAGAGGAACGGGTCCAAACTCTCCCCACAAAGTTAAGAGCATGGAATTATCCAAAATGTTTGTTATGCAGAAACATTAAGAGTGAGACAGATCCAAACACCTGATTTTCATGATAAGGATGAGTGAGAGAATACGCTTGTCAGACTCGGTCTCTATCTTTAAAAAACTCCTAAAAACTCATCTTTTCCGGCTACACCTAACTCACTAACTCACTTCTTTTCTAACTACTCACTCTATCAAAAAAAAAAAATAAAAAAAAAAAATCTTTTGTAACTTCGCTCTCTGTGTAACTCGGTAGCATTGTTGTAGCACTTGTTCACCTATTGTTGTATCGGCTATTTACCGCTTCATTGTCTCCTCGACTATTGTAAGTCGCTTTGGATAAAAGCGTCTGCTAAATGACTAAATGTAAATGTAAATGTAAAGAATACTCTTGACAGCATACTCTACACATTGACTTAACATGAGACCTGTAGTGCGATTTTCAACCTGCAGCTGGCAGTACCGTCGACGCATTGAGTACAGACAGCGCGTGAACACTGCACAGAGGAAGAAAACCCGACAGAAGCACAATGCAGTTTGACTGCTTCGGGTTGTCCACCCAGGCTTCGTGGATGTCTTTAAAACAAGAAGAAATAACAAATCATATTTTGACGAAAAGTAAGCCATCGTAAGTCAGTGTACGCGTAACGTTTGACGGAAAGCCCGCCCGCGGGAGAAATCTCCAGCTTTACCGGAGTGAGTCGCTCACACAGCGGGCCGCGGAAGGAGGTGCCCGGCCTGCGCTGACGGAGTAGCGCTTAACAACCGTGACGGCGCAAATCCAGCCCGAGGCTTTTAGGCCTGTTTCAATTCTCTTCGTTTTAATGGAGGCTCGGAGAAGCCAGAGGAAATCGGCCTCTGTAGAGCTCGAGTGGTGGGTGCGATGGGCAGTTTAGCTGCTTTTATTCATGTCTTATTCCTATTTTGGTAGAAAATCAGTTCGTTTTGTGGAAATAAACGCCTTTTTATTTAAAGCCATCGCAAAGTGATTGATCATCGACTTCCGGTTTACTAATTGACTTAATTAGACGGTGTTGTTTTTAACACATGTAAATTGTTAAGATTCGAGGTTTGAGCGATTTTCTTTCTTTTTGAAAGGTGGTGTGTCAACGAAGTAAAGCTACGCGATTAGCATGTTTTATTGGAGTATGTTAGCAAACACATCTCGATGTGTGACGTCATAACGTGTGATTTTGACACGAGGAACACGACAGGCCCTGGTTAATATTTTAAAAATCACATCAGATGTGTTGTTAATGTTATAAGAGAGTCAGTGCTGCCTCGCCTTGTTGTTTACACCGGACATAAATGTTGTCAATGTTGTAACAACGCTGTCATTTCAAGTACAATAATGCGAAATAACACGATAAGATGTTCTTGTTTGTGTATAAATGAGCGTTATCCTCGAGCCTTGCAAGCTTAGCTAACTAGCAAGCTAACATCGTCAGGTGAAAGCCTGGCTAACAGGAACTGTGGACACTATTTTATTGCTTATGAATCCTAACTAAACGGTTTACACAAGAACACACAAAGTGTTTTTGTCTTGTAAGATTGTCAAATTCGTCTTTGTGTGTACACACCGTCCAACTTTTACTGGCATTTTACCATAACTCTGCCATAACTTGAGAGGTCATGTTACCATGTGTGCCCTCTTTTTAATGGTGGTGCACTTTTTGCCAATATGATCATCATCATACAGTTTAGTTTTATCTGTTAGACTTTTAAGTTTTAGTCCTTTTTATTTTCACATTGTTTACTCGTTGCAGTTAATGCATGTTTTGTTATTAAAAGTGACATGACATACAGCTGAGTATGGTGACACATGCTAAGAATTTGTGCTCTGCTTCTAACCCATCCAGAGTGCACACACACACAGTAGTGAACACACACACACACACACACACACACACAAAAAACCACACTAACACACACACACACACACACACACACACACACCGTGAACACACACACTGTGAACACACACGCATACCAACCGTGAACACACACCCGGAGAAGTGGGCAGCCATTTGTACTACGGCGCCGGAGAGCAGTTGAGCATTCGGTGCCTTGCTCTCAAGGGCACCTTAGTCATGGTTTTGCGGGCACGAGACTGGAACCAACAACCCAAGAGTCAAACTCTCTAACCACTAGTTCCCCCCATGACTTCCCCCCCCATTAAGTTGGCCGTGACTTCCCCCCATTAAGTTGTATTTTAAAAGCCTGATTTCAGTTTCTGCTTTTTCTTTTCCAGATGACTGTGACAATGTCTTGACCGAAAGGCAATTACTGGAATATCGAGAAGTATTCGGCGTGTCGTTGGATAAAACGAGCCCAAACATGACTGTACTCGGACTGCAGTGCGCTCCCACCTTCATACCTCTGTTAGACTTTAATACGTTATTATAAAACAGGAATCACAAAAATCACATTCCCATCCCACATCGCTGGTCTTGAACGTGTAAGTGTTTGTAATAGCAGTTGGACCAGGGTTTACTTTCCAAGTGCCTTTGTACGGACACTGGTGCTTTGACATGGACGGTCCTAGTCGAAGTGTTGGGTTCAGGCAGAGCCGTCGCTCCCGCTCCCAGCGGGACAGAGAGCGGCGGCGGAGGAGAGTGGATCATGCGGAGCATAGGGCTTCGTCGCCATCCTCGGCCTCAGACCAGGAGCTCTGCAGAGGAGACTCGCTGCTCAGACCCGGGAGGGAAAGCAGACCTGGTTTCCCCGGTGCGAGACACCGGCCTCCACGCCGGAGAAAGCGAGAATCCGTGTCGTGCGAGGAGGATATAATCGATGGATTTGCCATAGCAAGCTTCGTGAGCCTGGAGGCTTTGGAGGTTGGTGTTATATTATAGGAAAAAAGTCCAAGAAAAAGCAATCTTTGTAAATATCTTAGTGTTGTTATATAAAAAGAGAATAGTAGGTAGACATGATGGACATGATTTTTAGTTCTACCCACATCTGGTCTATATGCCTGTCTTAAACGTTTCAATGTGCTGTTTTGATAGATGGACTGTTCTCTGAAGCCACCAGACAGAGCTGGTTTATTAATGGGCAGGGGAATCAAAAGAAAGAGGGGCCTGGATGAAAACGGAGGTCCTCTGTCAGAGCCGGAGGAGGGACCTCCTGCAACGTTTACCAACAGCTGGGAACAGCGCAGAAAAATCAAATCAAAACTTAGGAAAAAGGGAGATTCTAAGGTCAGCTTAACATGTTCTTCTGCTTTTTTTTTACTTTTGTTTATATATCATAAAAATGCAATGGTTGAACATTTTAACGCTTTTTTTAAGTATAATGATATAATTATACTGCAAAAACACTACCATTGAGTTTGTATTTGAAACCATCCAAATTAATCATTAGGAAAAGATCAAAAGCAGCGAAGCGTGTATTCTTTTCGCCTCTGGTTTGGGCCTCTTTCACATCCTTGTGTCTAGTTTTACTATCTCAAATAAAATGGAACACTTTTCACACGTTTCACTTATGATGATCACAAGTGGTTGTCAGGTGGTAGTGAAAGCCAGAATTTTTAAAAGCGAATGTATATACTGCAAAATTGAAAAAGTAAAGAAATATTTTAAACAGACTTCTTAGTAGTTCTTAGTACATTTCAAGCATGCCTCATATAATAGATTAATAAGTTATTAAAAATTAAGTATTATATAAATGTGGTCCATGTTACTTGACAGACAGGTTAGCTCTGTTTTTGAATCATGTGGTTCTCAAAAAGTTTCAGAAGGTTGATGGGAATTCCTATCTAAATTATGTAGGGAGTTGTCTTATTTGTCAAGGTAGTTGTCTCATTGTGGTTAGTGTGCCTGCGGGTTCTCTAATATTCTTAAGAGACTATGAGCATGTAGGAGAGAAATAGGATGTCAACTGGACAGATCTAGGTGTAAAGTTTTGCTCTAAATTATTACTTTTTCTATAAACTAACCACATGAATCTAGCATTTTAAAACTAGAAAACTTTGGATAGTGTTTTGAATTGCATCGATAATTAACTTGCTTTATTTTTTTAAAAGAGTTGATAAATATAGTGTGATTATTTAGTAATAGGAGCCATGTTTAATGTCAATTACTGTGTCTGACAGGTTTGTTTACATTTTGCACCCCACATTTTTATGCTTTTTGTTGTCCTGGTACCTAGCAGGTGACTGGCAGGATTTCAGTGGGAAAAACTGATAAAGAAAGTCAGTCACTGACAGTAACACAAGGAAGCAAAACATAGACAAAATGCTAAATTTAGGACCTTGCATTTGCTTACTTCATACATCGCAATTGCCCTATGTTGGAGGCATCTAGCATCTCTGTTATTAGCCATGCTTATTCTCTTATGTGGCTAGTTTTAAAATTAGTTGATTTTACTCCCTGCTTATATCAACAAACTATATATAAAAAGTAATTCCTCCAAGGCCTTCTTGCTATTATACCATTACAGGTTTATAAATGTCACCTTCTTTGAATGAGCTGTAAGTGGTCACAATAATAAAGCCCCTTCCTATTTATTTCCTATCTTTTGTTTTACCGTAGATTTTGTGACCGGCATTTTGTTTGTGCTCATTAACCTGTGTTTCTGTGACTCCAAATTCGTTAATTGATGCTTGGGCTTAATGATACACCATGCAGGACGTCATGTTAAAACTTTACTTTAAGCGTGTTTATTATTTGAAACCAATTATTAAAATGTAATAAATGTAGGTATATTTTACTCACACATTTCATTTGAAAATGTGTATGTAATTGTATGTAACCTGTTATAGCAGTGTAATATGACTTTACCCAAATGTCCGTTTCAGATGTCTGGGAATCACATGGAGACGGGCTACATTGTAAGTTGTTTCCTTTTTGCTGCCAATTTGTTAACTATAAAGTATATTTTTTGTTATTATAAAATGAATATTTACATAAATTTTAATGCTATGTTCAATTCACAGTGTGACACAGAGAGTGAATCTGGGGACAAGGTAAAATGATCCTTTTAATTTTATTTTATGCATTGTGAGTTCTATTGGCATGAATTTATTTCTTAACATACTTTTTACACTATTTAGGCCTCTGACAATATGGAGCCAGCATTCATCATCCGCACAAGAGAAGGTAGATAACTTACATGTGTCAAGTTGTAGATGTATACTATTGATGGCTTATTTTTTTAATGTACACTTAAAATTTGATTTGATTTAAACATGTCATGAGACAGTAAAGTAAAACAGCGATTACATTGTTGCTCTCTTCATAGCAGTTAACTCCAACATGGCAGGCTCTGCAGCAGCCAACGGTTGCCCTCTTTTGGCCTCAAGTATCTCTCAACCTCTTCTGTCAGTTACACCCCGGGTCTCTGGTCTTGAACGGAGTCAGGAGAGGAGTATGGATCAGCCTTACCCTGAGCCCATCTCTACCTCGTCCTCCCTTCCTAGTCTGACAGCTCATTCCACTGCCTCTGTGTCCAGCTCACTTCCTGGACACCGTAATGGAAATGGTGGCCCCAATCACCGCCGTGATTCAAGCCCACCACAGCACAAACACAAGCCTTTCCTTCCTATCTTTGGAAAGTCATCAATCTACACAATGGGAAGCAACAACAGGTCAGTGAAGTGAAGCATATTTAATTGTGATGCCCTCCATTTGTCCTTAAATGATCGTACTGTTATTAGAATCATTTCGGTATTAGACGTTACATCTTTTGCCTGCCTGTTGTCATATCTCATTTGACATAACCAGTTAAAATCTGATTTGCTGTCTTAAAAGATGAAAAGATTTGTTTTTTGGTTCATCTTGAAATAAACTTGGAAACTTGATTTTCTTATAGGAGCGGTACTTCAGGCAAACCTCCGTCTTCATCTGCCACTTCATCATCAATCAGACCACCTACACCTGCTACAAGTGTTTCCCTTAGTCGAGGGCCAGGGGGCATAGGAACAGTACGACCTTCTTCTCGACCAAGTCCAGGTGCTGTCTTCACACCATCCCCAAGTCTTCCCCCACCCCCTCCCCTCCTGCAGGTGTCACCGCACCGTTCGACAGGTATACTTAGCTACTTTGATAAAAAACAAGAAATTGCTTGTTCTTTAGTCATTTTGCATCATTCCTTTGCATTCCTTCAGAGAGTTGTCTTTTTGCTTCCCATGAATAGATCCAGATGTAATCTGTCAAGACCTGACAGAATCTAATGGTGCACCTGGAGGAACATCCGTATCAAGCTCGAGCTCTGGGACCTCCAGCAGAACCTCACAGGCCCAGGCATCCATTCCTCAGATGGCCTTCCAATTCCATCAGCACAACCACCAGCATCAGCACACTCATACACACCAACACTTCTTACACCCCACAGCAGCTGCACCTCCACTGGTGAGGAGTTTTTATAGAACTATAGGTCATGCATTTCTCAATGTAAAAATTGTGATATTTAATTTTCGTTTGTTTTTTCAGTTTGATCAGGGCAAATTTTCGGGCAAGATGGAGGGTCTGTTTCGACATCCGGTAAGTAGCTAGTAACTACAGCTGTTAAGTTTGTAATAATCTGATAGTAATGATAGTAAATAGAGTATCTACAGATTTTATAATCTGACTATACTTTCAAAAACATATTTGAAAGTGTGTAGTTAAATCAGTCGTGTTTTATTTGACATTTTTAATATTTGCCATTTGGTTTACAGTGTTAGATCTTTTTTTACCTGTTTGATGGGTCTAATGATCCATTTTGCATAAATTGCACAAAATACTTTAAAAACGGGTCATTTATTAATTTATTTTTCTATTGTGAAGTTCTTTCCTCAGTACCCACCATCTGTGCCTGGGATACAGCCTGTTCTTCCGCCCACAGGACCTTTCAGTTCATTAGGGGGAGCATTTCAGCCTAAGGTATGTGTTGCTTTTCATTTTGTCCATGTTTTGAAGATTGAAATCTGTAAGCACTGTGTCCTGTGTTTAAAGACTATTAAAATAAGGCAACCTGAAGTGTCGCTAGAGAGAGATTACACACATGAAAACTGTTGAGTTTGTGTGATAGCTTTAGTTTAAAATCTTTATTACACAAGGTAATAAGTATTACTATTCTGTCATTTTAAAACAGTTTTAGATCACTTGTTATTTCACTAGATCACTTGGATCTTGCACCAACAATAGTCAGTATAAATTGCATATGTCCCGTTTTCTACTTTTTGAGTAGCCTTTTGAAACGAATATATTTGGATACAAAGCTTATTTGGAGGTTGTGGGTTTGGAGCATTATCTTTAACATTGCTCTCTTATCATTGTTAACTGAAATATCTTCTGTTGAGGATCATACCGTTCCAGTATGCTGCACAGATAAGTGGTTTTGATGCAAACAGTCTTTTAAAAATATTTTAGCATGCACAATTGTGTTTGTGACATTGCTGTAAGAAACTAAAAAGATTTTAGTTTTTACAGGTTTAAAAGGTGTTGTGAGGTTTAAACTGTTTATGCAGTATATCAACCTCCTTTTTCAATTGAAATCTTATATGTTGTTTTCTTTTTTTCGCTTATGCCACCCAAAACGCCAACGCTTTTTCTGTTTTTTTTTTATGTCCGGGACAAGAGGTGGGTTACAATAGTGTGTTGTTATTGACAGCTTGTTGTCCTTCAGGGAGCTGCTCCAGAGATGACTCCTGGTTTGGGAGTTGTACCTTCCCATCTACAACCTAAAACTACCAGGGTAAAATATCCCCCATCATGAACATTTGTATCATACATATATTAAATTCATTACATGTTATTAATTTTGAGTAATATTACTGCCAAGAAAGTTCTTTATAGATTTGTTTTTGTTTCTAGCTAACAGACCCGTTTGCGCCTTCTCCTAAAGTCAGTAATGTAAGTTAGACTCCTTAATTTTGCACTTTGCCTATGTTGTTTATCAATCATTGACTCAATTAAAACAATTCTTGTCTGTCTGTCTGCAGAAACCTGGAAAATGGTGTGCTATGCATGTCCGTGTGGCCTGGATGATTTTAAGGCATCAAGAGAAAGTCAAGGTTCAGGCATAATTCGGTTTAGATTTAAAATAGCCCTTATTCTTTTGGTATTAGAATAAAATACAATACACACACAAATACACAGAATGCCCGTCATATTCACCTGTTTTTTTTCTGTTCAGCTTATGCATGCTGATCCACAGAAACTGGACTTCCGTGATGACCTGTTGCCTCGTCTACCCGGCCCTAGTATTGGAGGACTAGGGGGTCTAGGACCACTTGGTGGCCCCCTTGGCCAACCTCATGATCTGACAAGACCAGGACTGTTCACAGCTGCTGGTGTGTAACAACCCTTATTCTTTTTTATCCAGTGTAGGTACTTTGCAGGTGACACATGCCTATAATGTTCTTAATCTGTTCTAAAAATGTGAGTGGTTTCACTACTCTTATCTTGTAATGTTGCACTGTAAAATGGAAAGCGTAAAGATGATATAAAGCACAAACTTGACTAAATTTCAACACTCAATGGTACTCCATTTATGAGTGTGAAAGCTTTTGGCTGAGTTGACCCATGTCTTCTCAGGTGGAGTAAATCCGTCCTCCACACCATTTTTGCCTCCATCAACACCCCACTCCTCTTTCCTCAGCCCAGCAGCACATCTGGGTAAGAGACCGATTCTAAGAAAAGTAGGGGCATGATCCCCTACAGTTATGTTGGATGCTGCTTTTGTAGCTCTGTTCTCATAGATTGCTTTAAAGGCCACCTTTTTTAGTGCATAAATGTTTCCATTGTAAAATGAAGCTATTTTTTATGTCATAGAGGGATATTTCTCTTTTTGCAGATCCATATGTTCGCTCACCCCCCTTTTCCTCACTGGGAGCCCTGGGTACTGGTGCCTTTGGGGGCTTAGGCAGCCCTACGATAGGTTTGTTATGCTATTTTATTAGTTTTTAATGCACATTAATCTTTTAGAAGAACTTACTTAAATGTCTCGTTTTTATTATATTTTTGACAAACATCTGAAATTGGTATAACAGCCTCCTTTCTCCCAAACACAAACTATTGTACATTGCCTTTTAGCTGCCAGTGTTTTTGGACATAAGACTGAGCCTTCTGCAAGTGCTGTTGGAGGGTTGGGCAATCCCCATGACCCATGGAATCGTCTGCATGTCGCCCCTGCCTCTTTCCCCTCTGGATCCTCTTGGGGCAAAGGACCAGAAAAAAGAGATGACAGAGGCAAGGCCTTGGAGAGAAGAGAACTGACACATATTAAAGATGAAAAAGACAGGTATTAGATTTTATAGGGTTAAATTGTTACAATGAATAGTTACAGAAGTGGATTATGTCTTCAATCTCTTGACTAAATTGGTAACTTTTTCACACAGAGACAATTTCTTATATGGACGGCAGGCTGTGCGAATGTCTCCTGGTGTACCTTCCATGAAGCACCGCAGCAGCACCCCCAGTTCGCACATAAATGGCTTAGGCCCAATGAGCGGAGGTGGGTCTGAAAGCCGAGAGCGTGAGCGAGAAAGAGAGTCAGACAAAAGGCAACATTCCGCATCTAGAGCACCAACATCAGCTTCCTCTGCAGCACCAGAACGTCCTCGGTCTTCTACATCCTCTATTCTTACAACCTCTCCTTCCAGTGCCCCCTTAGCCACTTCTCCTCTGGACCTGTTTCACAGGCAGCCAACACACACACTCAACACAGAATCCAGCCATTCTTCTCAAAGAGAGAACAATAGACCAGCCTCTTCCTCAGCTAGTTCACTTCCAGTCAAGAAACCTGATCCGACAGTAACAAAACCTGCACATGGTCTAAACTCAGGGCTTCTCCTCCCCCAAGTCAAGGTTAAAGAAGAGCGAAAAGAGGAGCCAGAGCCGGTGCCGATATCCTTAACACATCCTGCTGTACCTCCGCACAACTTTGAACGGCCAAGTAGCAGACACCACAACCATCATCCATCCACCCCTTCCTCAACCCTCTCATTGACTCCTACACCTGGCATGCATCTTCCTCCTCCAACTGCACACAATCCCCATCATCATTTAGCTCTCTTAGAACGTACACGGGCTATTGATGCCTATCTAGGGGGTGCCGGAGGACCAGCAGGACTGGTATTAAGTGCTCCACCTGATCGTTTCGCACCACATCCACACGGTCCACCTCAAGGTCATTCCCAAGCCACTCATAGCTTTCCCTGGGACCCTTGGAGGGATTTGGCTGCCCAACAACAGCAGCAACGAAGGGATGTATTGGCTCTGAGGTCAGACCCACACCTTGCGCTTCGCTCAGATCCACATTTATCTCGGTTGTTCCAGCATCAACAGGTACAGCGTTATTTGGAGGCCGAGAGAGCTGCAGTAGCTGCGGCTAACCAACACCATCCGCAAGTACCTACCTCTACATCTGCTTCTTCCTCCGCAAGCAGACAAGAGTTTGCATTGATGTCCCATGCATTTGATGAGGAACAACGAGCTCAGATATTACGGGAAGATTTTGAGAGGGCACGATATTTTGGGATGCATTCACACCTGTCTGCACCTCACCTTCCTGGCCCATCACATGCTGCCCATCTGGAACAGCTTCATGCAGGGCTACTATCTCATTCTCATCTCCACCCGAGCGGAGCATCCGCAACTTCACATCACCCTGGCCTCTACTCAAGACTCGGCCATCTGCATTCACACCCTCATATACCTAATGGCATTCTGACAAAGGCCCCAGGACTGGTTGGTGCATTGTCAATGGGGGCTCCTCCTCCTCTTATTCCATCTGTGAACAGATCTTCTACTCCACCCCGTAGACTTGGTGGGCCAGGAGACTTGGCCCTTTTTACAACACATAAAGATGGGGAGCCCAGATAGTACTAGGTAAAGCTTACAGAGCTGGAACTGTGCTTCTCACATGGAAAGGTTTTGCAAGGACACTCGCAAAAAGATGACCCTACACAAAAAATGACCATACACAAGTGTTTTGAAACGACTTGTGTGGAGCGGAGAAATGTCCTTGGGTTGTTTCATATATTTATCCACTGTGCTTAAATTTGGTGCAATTAAGGTACTCTGGCTGTGCCCTGGTTTCATGTAGGGTTTCTTTTTGAAAAGGCCTGTGGATGTTCAAAGACTTATTCGTTACTGGTTGTATGAAAACTGGCTGTCTTGAAGAGTGACGAATCCTGAATTGTGTTAAGAGATACAGTTCGCTATTAAAATCAACAGAGACCTGTTTGAGAACTTAAAGAAAACCTACTGTTGAGTTATGATCCTTATCTTTGCATTAGAAGAGATTTGGACTGTGACTGAAATAGTCAAGTACTCCTCATTGTGTGAATCTGCACTGTTGGGAAATGTATGAATTTAAGGTTGTCATGGTTTTAAATATTCAAGTCAACCATCTTGCATTTTACATGAACATCAGAATGAACTTAAGATTTATTTTATTCGTTTAAAAAAAAAGTTATTATCAATTGTACATCTTGTCGAATAATATTTTACAATTTAAAGGGAAAGAACTGTCTCCCATTCATTAGTCTGATTCAGTGAAGGATCTGGGTCAGAATATAGTAGATTAGTGATATTGCTTTTGTAATAATTATTGTTAACATTAATTACCTTCCATAATAAATATATTCACTGTTTATGTTATAATGTCATGTTTCAGGTCTCACCAAATGCACTCCCTGTTAAAATAAGTTAGTGATGATGATTGTCCAGCAAAGCACTACAGTGATGTTGCTCCATTATAATGGTTCTGTTTATATCAATGTACAAGGGTGTAACAAAACCAGGCTCTAAAGTGCAGAGAATTGAATATATTTATACTTTGGGATAGGTGTGTTTTGTGTGTGTACATTTTATTTACAGTTAAAACCTATGGAAGTCTTCAGGAAAACAAGCATCATCCTTAAATTCAACAAAGTGATACGGGGCATCCACAGACCGGACAAAAGGAGTGCACATCTTGTACTGGAGGCTAAATGGGATGAAAAGACTCTTGCACAGAGATGTTCTGGATTATTTGAGCAAAAACAATTTTATACATTTTAAATATGTCCCATTCCCCTTGAAAAGAAAACCACAAAGATTAATTATTAAACAAACGGTTGCTTATTTACAAGTGTGTAAGTGTGTTGATTCATTGTGCATTGCCACAAGGTACTCATTATATAAATGCTTGATTTAAAGTCATAATTTACATCTAAATATACACAAACAAGGCATAAAATGTTACTTTTTATGTCTGGCATGCAACTTGCATCCTGTTGACACATCCCTATATTAGATGAATGCACCAGTGTTGGCATTGGATGCATCTTATATTGCAGGTATATCTAAACATGGCATTTGGTCATTCAAAATCAATGTTAAAAAATTGGATTTAAAGAAACCTAAAAAAAAAAAAATTTTGCCTTGTCAAAAAACTTACATTAAAAGATGAACATGCATGTGTACAGAAAACCAAACAAACATGGATTTAATCCAAACTGCATTGTTAAAAGTTTATATTTTAAATATTGAAAAACGTCATCACATCTCACAACAAACTGTCTCGGAAGTCTGCGTAGAGCCTCGGTCCAAGTCTCGCGAGATGTCGATGCGCTCCGCAACTTGGGCAGCAGCCGCTCGCTCCTCCATTTCGCTGCGTCGAAAGTCTCCTCCCCGCAACCGCTACACTCAGCGATCCCGAACACAGTCTCTCTCGGACCGTTCTTTAACTTCTTCCTGCGGACCTGCCAGTACCTCACTGGGTACCGAGAGACAGTTCGCGTTCGTCTCTACATGGATTGAGCACGATTTGAAGCGGATGGCGACTCCTTTAGCGAGAATTTAGTAAAAGAAAAGTGCTCGGAAAATTCAGGTAGGTGGGAACTTAAGATGGCGGCGGTGAGAGGAGGGGGAATGCTGGGGAGGAAGTGATGGGAGGGGGAGGAGGGAGACGGGGTTACTAGGGGGGATTGTGGCATGGCGGGATTAGTTGACTTTTTAAGCAGACTGGGGGCATAAATATCAACTTTTGAGGGGTTATTTAACAGGGTGACGTTTAATAAAAACCACGAATTATCTTGTTTTATTTATACGACACATTCAGTGAATTTTCTTTACAGTGCAAAATTATTACTAACTTTTACAAAGCTTTTCTTTGTTACACTTTTATAAAACATTAAATAAATTAAATAACTACATGTCCCATAACACGCATTAATTCTGTGTTATTTGGCCTATATTTTGAGTTTTACAGTCATGTGTTTTTTTTTAATTTAATATAATTTTTTCAACTCATCCCTCGCAGTGACATCTGCTTTTTATTCATAACTTTTAAAATCGTCTTGTTTTTATTTAGTATTAATTTGATATAAGGACTCTGCTGTTGAGTGGCAGTTTGTACAACGTGACCCTCGCAGTGACGTCAGAAGGTTGCTCCCTCAGTATCGGGTGAGGGATGTAAAATATACACACTTCCGTTCAGTGTCAAGTCTTTTAAACCTTCAGAATAACATTAAGAAATATTTTATAAGATTGAGATGTATTGTGGTGTTTTTCGCCATTGCGTAACTTCCAATGAATGGCAGTGTGTATATATTTACCACTTTGTTTAAAAACAGATATGTTAACAAACATAATTTCCGATATTGTGACAGAGCATGTTTGATGACGTAAGCTTCCTGTCATTTGAAAGGCCACAGAGTGTACGAAACGTTCATTTCGTTTCTATTGTAGCGTCTTAGCCATGCTAGCTTTGCTAGCCTGCTAAAGGCCCATGTGTGCGTCTGCCAGCGGCTCTCGTCTATGTAAAGCTGCCGGTTTAAAATACATTAAATGTAACTGCAGATGTGTGTTGTGGGTGTTGAGGGGTAGTTATGGGGGAACACGTTTAGTTTGGGAGTGACTCGTGGTTTAATGCTAGCACTGTTGCACCAAAAGGTTTGTCTTAGCTAACCGGCTAACATTATCTGGTTACAAGAGTTATGAAGTGGGTAGATCTTGTTAAGTCCAACTTCAAAACGGATGTACTTCGTTTGGCCTGGTATGTATTCTGAAACTGGCTGCTTAAGCATGTATGCATGTTATGTATCCTTTAACTCCCCATATAGTACTTGTGGACACACAACTTAGAAGTTTTAACTTGTATTTTATTTCTCTTCAATTGTTGAACCTTTAAGACTTTGCTGTTGTTTGGGAGTAACATAATGGCTGTCACATATAGTTAATCTTATTCGTCTTTCATGAGTTTATTTCACTTCATTAGATGCAGTGGTACCCCTGATCTCAGCATCCTGGAAGTGGAAATCACGGAAGATACTGGTCCTTCATCACATACAGGTATTACATTTATATCTTGTTAAATATTTATATCGTCTTGGAAAACATTAAGCACGTGTCTTCATGTAAATACTGGTGGACGTTGCAATGATTAGTCTTGACTTTTGTTCTGTTTTTCAGGTTCAGTGTGTGGCAGCGCCGGTTCTGAAGCAGGACAGTCTGGGGAAGAGGTGGTGCAGCAGCGCACCTGTCCGGCAGTGGCTGTGCTGGGTGGCACTTCCGCGGCTGCGCAGAATGTGGCCGGGCCACCCCAGCATGCCCTGCAGCCAGTCGCAGCTGCCCCTCTACCACCATCAACTGCTGACATTTCCACCGGATCGCAGCAGCAAGGAGCAGCATATGAAGAACAGACCAATCGTGATACCCAACAAAATAGCATCAAGGAACCACAGGAGATATCAATTTTGCACCACGAAAAAGAATCTTTGCAAAGTGGACTTGTGTCAGCTGCTGCTGAAGACTTACAAAAGCTTACTGACACATTCTGTGGCCAAACTCAAGACTCAGGCGGAGAAAGCGTCGTGCATATGGAGAGCGATATGGCGGAGCAATCCAACACAGGCCACTGCCAAGAACAGAGTCAACTCCCTGGAGATTCAGGGGCTGACTCTGAACCTAATGAGACAGAAAAGGGACTCTTGCCTCTGGAGACAATCAAGATGGAATGCAAGCCCGGTTTTAATCAGGAGAAAACATCTGGAAAGCACACACCTGGAGAGAGCCCCTGTGTCAGAGTCACTGAAGTCACCCCAGCGGTCTCAAGTGCAGTTAACACAACAGACAAAGATTTCAAACAACAAAGAGACATGGTGCAGTCCCAAACTCCACATTTTACGACAAATCAGACTGTCTATTTATCTGACTTTATTGTCCCACAAGAGCAAAGTACAACACGTAATGTTTCTAAGGAGACACCTGGAAATGTCACACAAGAGCTACCTAAATCAAGAGAAGGTGGTGTTAAAATGGCTACTAAAGCAGCTGAGGGAGAAACACAAGGATATAGTGGAAATTCTCTCGGTTCAGAGCACAGCATGCCAAACTTTTTGGATGACAGCTGTAAAAGAGAGCAGGAGTCTGAATCAGCATCTCACACACAAGGAACAACCCTTTCATATCCCACCCCCCTTCTTAAATCACCTGGTTTACCAAACCAATGCAAGAACACGCAGTGTGTGACCACCTCCCCATATGAAAACATAACTGAAACCTCCAAAACTTTTCAGTTAAGTGAAGAAATAAATACAGGGGAAGGACAATGCTACGAAAACCTCCCTGTAGACAGAGAGAGTTCTAACATAGCTGCTAAAGAAGTATTTCATGACATTTCTATTGATAAACCAAAGGCATTTTGGGATAGCACAGGCAGTGACAACGTACAGGTCCCCATAGTGAATGAAGGGTCACAGGTCATGGTTTGTGGCCCATCAAATATGCTTTTGAAACAGAATGACAGTGCCAAACCTTTAGAAATATCCGTGTCCTCAAATCACCAACCGGACACAGAGAACTGTGTGACATTAGAAGGGTTAGAAACGGAGCAGGATCTGTCTCAGGCTAGCATTGACTGTATGGTCCAACAAATGCAACAGTCAGTTCCTGCAGATAATAAACTCTCACAGATCCAGATATGCTTAAACGACACACCGGAAATCGTGAATGTGGAAGAAAGGCCAGAAGAGAGTGCAGACGTTTTGTCTGAAATAAACTCTGTCGATGTGAAAGATCTGATTGATGTTGGTATTTTAATGCAGCCTGATATGGAAGAGACTTGGCTGGTTGTAAGTGAAATTGACAGCCAGTGTGTCACCGAGCATGAGGAGATGATAGAGACTAGCACAGATTCTCTGGTGCAGTGCTCTGAGTCCCAGTCGGCCCTCACTGTGTACGAATGCACCGTGCCCTGCTTTACCTCAGCTGCCATACACGGTGATGTTAAGCTGCTGTTACCCGAAAAGCAGGAGGAGGAACTTGCAGATAAACAAGCTGTTGAACCAATGGAAACATTAGTTCAGGAGTTAACACCTCAGTTATCACAGATCCAGAGTAGTATACACACTCAGACCTTATCTAATGCTAATACTCAACAACTGATGGAAGAGTTAACAGTTGTGTCTTCTGCGCAACAAGAAGAACCTGTCGTTATCAAGCAAAATGATTCAAATCCAACTGATCTTGCAAACACGCTGACACACATGGGCGATGCACTCGGAGACCAGCAAGAGTCAGTCATGGTGATGGAAAGTACCCCAGGTGTGTCATTAATTTCATTGTCCTGTGGCACGGTTGATCCCAAGCTACTGATCCTGAAGGGTGACAGCCCTGTCCTTAAATCCCCTACCTTCCTGTCTGGTAGAATCTCAAGCAAGCAGAGCTCGCCTGTCCAGACTGGAATTCCTTCTGATGGATCATTTGAAGCTGCAGAGTGCCTTGTCAAAAGTAATGCAACTGAGGACACGTTGGATGATAACACCCCTACCACAATAAAGGATGGCATGTTAGCTGCTGACTGTACGGTCTCTCAAACTGTTTCCACTTCTAATGTACTGACACAGAATCTCCATAACTCTCAAAGCCTTCTTCCTTCACCTTCTGGGAATGAGTGCGATGAGAATAGGTCTAAACTGGCTGCTGTTGGCACACCTGGCCAAGATTCAATGTTTTTGGAAGGCGAGCTGGAGCTGAAGCAGCAGCCGTCAGAAGATGTACCCTTGTCAATTGCACAAGACACGCAACACAGCATCCTAGAGCCGCTAGATGCCTCCATTGAGGAAAGCAGCGATGGAGAAGTGGACAGCTACATGGAGGTTCAAAATGATGACAGCAATGCCATGCCCAGTCCAGCACCTAATAAGGTAAAAGTTCATTTTAAATGTCTCTTTTTTTTAAATAGCCTCAACAATGTGGCCAAATTGTGTCATGGCTGAATTGTTTGAGAGCATAAACTGATCGCTAAATCGCAAATGTAAATATAACAATATCACAATATGCATGTTGCAATGGTTGCAATAACCAAATCATTTTAATACTTTTTAGAACAAAGAAAAGTTTTAGATTGATATAGATAGCAGAGAGCCATTGTTGTTTGAAACGTGCAGTGGTGACCAAAAGTGATGTCAACATTTGGACAGGTGACTTTTTATTAAAGAATATCAATAAAGATTTATTAAAAACTTGATATTCATGATGCACTGTTGTTCTTTGACAAGACTTGCACACATGGGATAAAACTTTATAAATGGACAAGAGAATGGCTACAATGTATAACTACATCAGAGAATCAACAAATATTGAAGGGATAGTTTGCCCAAAAATTAAATTGGGTTCATCATTAACTCACCCCCTTTCATTTCAAATGAATTATTTGTATTACTTTCTTTTTCAGAAAAAATAAGAGCATGTTTTAAAGAATGTTGTTTTTGTACATTTGAATAAACCCCCTTATCCCTTGTATGTTTAGCTTTACAGAATATCTCTGTCCAATAAAAATACCCTAGGAGTTATAAGGTTTTTTGCAGTACTTTTAAGTTATATTTAGAAAGTTAATGCTCTTATTCTTCAATATTGTCCAGCCCTGATCAACGTTTTGTCAGGCTGACCTTAATGCTTATAAAGGGAAGTTATCAAAGTAAGAAAAATATTTCTACTATAAAGTGGATTGAAATCCATATTCTTATGCTAGTGCACTTATTGGCTGTATATTAAGCCATGTGTGTTTTCCAGCATGAGCAGAGCAGAACAAACAGACAAGGGATTTTATTGAAGGTAAGAGGTTGCAGGCATTATTAAGATTCTGCTTCTTACAACTCGCTGTCCCAAAGATAGCTGTTTTGTCACGCTTAACCTGACAGGGCAGTAGGGCTGTACTGTTTTGTCATTCTAGATTTTTCTAAAGCATTAAGGGAGGTTTTAAGATTTCATCACCAACATGTTCTTGTACACCTGGCTTTTTCTAATTTTTGTCCCTTTTTGAGCTCTCTTTTACTCTTCTGTGCTCCACAATGAATTATCTATTTCAATCAGGCATTTATATTCTCTGCTTTATTCGTCTGTTTCAAGGTTTGTAAGTGGATTGCAGACAAGGTCGCGGTAGGCTCAACTTCTTCCACCTCCCCTGTTCCATGTGCATCTCCATCTCCTGCATCCAGTGACTGGATACGTTCCCACTCAGACAGAGCCTCACCTATACTCAGCTCTCATGGAAAAAACACAACCTGCACTTCCTCCCAGGGTTCTGCTGGCTGTTCTCAATCAGAGCAAACAAGCACGCCAAAACCACGCTCTGAGAAGCACACAGACATGGCAGAACTGGCAAAACATGTGAGAGACGTATTTAATGTGCCCCCAGAGTTTTCGTCCTTACACTTGTAAAAGTCTTAAGGACTAAATTCTGTGCATTCTTCACAGGAAGCTGAAATAGAGCATCGAACCCTTGCTCTAAAGCGTGAAGGCTTCTGGTCTCTTAAACGTCTGTCTCGCATGCCAGAACCAACGCGGCCCAAAGTCCAGTGGGATTATCTTTGTGAAGAAATGCAGTGGCTTTCGACAGACTTCGCTCAAGAAAGACGATGGAAAAGAGGAGTTGCCCGAAAAGTAAGAGAGTTATATTCATTCTTGTTTTCTTAAGAAAGAAATTATTTTGATCGAGTGTCTAAAAATTAAAATCTTATCTTAGGTTGTTCGGATGGTAATGCGCCACCACGAGGAACTTAGGCAGAAAGAGGAAAGGGCAAAGCGTGAAGAGCAGGCCAAACTGAGAAAGGTGGCTTCTTCTATTGCCAAGGAAGTCAGATCCTTCTGGAGCAGTGTTGAAAAGGTAAAGTTTTGGTTTATTCTTCAAATGCTCCTGATTTTCATGATTTTTTTATGGATTTGGCAGTAAACATTCAACATGCTTGAATATCCTTAATACCTGTTTTTTCATATGTTGCTGTTCATAGGTAGTACAGTATAAACAGCAGTCCAGGCTGGAGGAGAAGCGGAAGAAGGCACTAGATCTCCAGCTGGATTTTATTGTGGGTCAAACAGAGCGTTACTCTGACTTATTAAGTCAGTCGCTGCATGCAGACACAGGACAAAGTTCAGACATCACCGCTACATCCAAACAATCAAAGTTGAAAGCTGTTGATGAGGATGGTGAGGGCTGGCTTTTGTTTTACTGTTGTTGATCACATGTATAGATCACACAAACAAATTTCTTCCATAGTGTTTTAAAACATTTACTAAAACCTGTTATTTTTGTTATTTCATTAGCTATACAAATTTTGTTGTTAGTTAATTCCTAGGATTTTTTTTAATCGGTCCCGTTTGTGCTGCAGATAGAGACTTTGAGCCACCATGTGAGGAGGAGGATGATGAAGAGACCATCGAGGTTGAAGAGCAACAAGAGGGAAATGATGCTGAGACGCAGAGGAGAGAGATTGAGTTATTGAAACAGGAGGGCACTCTACCTTTAGATCAGCTACTGAGCACCTTAACTCTTCCCCAGGTATGAAAGCCATCTAATATCAGAGAGATATGTGAGCATTGCATCAAATTGTTATAAATTTCCTTACATATACCCTTTTGATTGCACAGGATGCTGAAACAGAAGACGAACCCTCAGATGCTACACCATCCGTAGTTGATGAAGACAAGGAATTCAGTGCTAATGAAGAGGATGGTATGTCGAGTTTTTTAGGAGATGTAAATTGAGACTGCTATTGAAATGCAAGGAAATGAAGAATTTAAGGTTTCTCTACTCTTTAGCTGAAGATGAAGAGGACACAATTGCAGCACAGGAAGTCATTGAAGGGAGTGGAGATCATGCAGAAGAACTTAATGACCTTGCTAAAGAGGGTAACAGAGATACAGTCCATTTTTTTCTAAATATTTAATTCGCTATATGTGAAATGTCATATTTTTACAGAGTTTGTATTGGTAGGCATTAATGTTTACAGAAAATAACATCCCTTGTTTGTTTCAAAGGGGAGATGAGCATGGAAGAGCTTCTAGAAAAGTACAGAGGAGCCTATGCCTCAGATTTTGAGGAGCCCTCAGGCTCCGCATCTCCAGACTCTTCTGAAGAATCAGATGACACTGAGGAGGAAGCAGAGGAAGAGTCAGAAGGAGAGGACAGTATCAATGAATGCAGCTCATCCTCAGGTGAACAACAATCTGTTTTATATTTTACGACAGGAATGCACAAACAATTGTTTCAAAATAATGATTAACTGTGGTATACCTTTCAGATTCTCAAGAGGCTGTTGAGAGTGATGAAGATGAGGCTGCTGATGTGCAGGAGAGTGAAGAGGAGGATGATGGAGGTGAGGGAATGGAAGTTTTGTTAAGAGAGGGAGATCATAGTCCGACTGTGCCTACATCTCCACGACCTAAGAAAGAAATCAGTCACATTGCTGCTACTGCTGAGAGCCTCCAACCCAAAGGCTATACACTGGCAACAACAAAGGTAAATACACTCAAACTCTCAGAACTCCTTAAGGACATTTATTAACTGTTTAATTCTTAACTGCAGTTGATTCGGGTTTTTTTTAAAGGTGAAAACACCTATTCCTTTCCTGCTTCATGGCAACTTGCGTGAGTACCAGCACATTGGACTGGACTGGTTAGTCACCATGAATGAGAAGAAACTCAATGGTATTCTCGCAGATGAAATGGGACTTGGCAAAACAATCCAGACCATTGCACTGCTGGCTCATCTGGCTTGTGTAAAAGGTAATTTATCTCTCATAAGTTGGCATTTTCTTTTGGTGTGTTTTGAAGTGGATTTATGCAGTGTAAACTTTCTTGCAAACATTTTACTTTATTTTTAGGCAACTGGGGTCCGCATTTGATTATTGTGCCCACAAGTGTAATGCTCAACTGGGAGATGGAGTTGAAACGTTGGTGTCCTGGTTTTAAAATCCTTACTTACTATGGTAGCCAGAAAGAGCGCAAACTCAAGAGACAGGTACTAAATACTAAATCATTAAATTTTTTTAAATATTTATTTTTAATTATTATTATTCATGACTTTAAATTGTGCTTAACCAATGTTCAGGGCTGGACCAAACCAAATGCTTTTCATGTCTGCATCACCTCATATAAGCTTGTACTACAAGATCACCAGGCTTTTAGGCGCAAATCTTGGAGGTACCTGATTCTGGATGAAGCCCAGAATATCAAGAACTTTAAATCCCAGCGCTGGCAAAGTCTGCTTAACTTCAACAGGTACCTTTGAATAAATACATTTTTGAAGCTTGTGATAAAAACAATATTCTTATTTTTTTATTTATTTTACACTATGTGTAATTCAGAAGTATTACAGACACTGTAATATGCATTAATTTAATCTTTTTTTTTGATTGCAGTCATAGAAGGTTGTTGCTCACAGGTACTCCTCTCCAGAACAGTCTAATGGAGCTGTGGTCTCTCATGCACTTTCTCATGCCTCACGTTTTTCAGTCCCATCGTGAGTTTAAAGAGTGGTTCTCCAACCCACTTACTGGCATGATTGAAGGGAGCCAAGAGTACAATGAGGGCTTAGTAAAACGGCTTCACAAGGTATTAACACTTCCACACTAAATATATAGTTTATGACAAACCTTGATTAATTGTGTTGGAAATGTAGAGGACCAGTTTCCAAACCTTTATCTTATGGTCTTTCCATGTTCCTCTATTTCTCTCCATCTCTCTCTGTAGGTGTTAAGGCCGTTTCTGCTACGCAGAATCAAAGCAGATGTGGAGAAACAAATGCCTAAAAAATATGAGCATGTGGTGCGCTGTCGACTCTCTAAAAGACAGCGGTTTCTTTATGATGACTTCATGGCTCAGGCCTCGTAAGTATTCGGGGAAAGTTGATATGGGTGTGCCCGGGATATTTTGGGGCGGATTTTCTTTGTAGATAACTTCCAAACTCAGGCTTTGATTATACTGCATGCCCGATTATGCATTCCGTGAATGATTATTATATTTGTTTTTGGGGTTTTTTTTTCAGGACAAGGGAGACTTTGGCTAGTGGTCATTTCATGTCTGTGATCAACATCCTTATGCAGCTGAGAAAAGTGTGTAATCACCCCAACCTGTTTGATCCAAGACCCATACAGTCTCCCTTTATCACACATCCCATCATTTATTCTACTGCCTCACTGGTTCAGCGGGCCCTTGAGATCTCTCCTTTTGAGGTAAAGAGCAGGACCCAACTACTCTTTACTAGACCCATATTTTTAGACCTGGATTTACATATATTAAAGACAGAAGGAATATATTATATTTAAAAGACACAAAAATTATAAATTAAAATGAAGAAATAGTTATGTTATTCTTTATCATGTATGTTTGCAAATCTGCAGTTTGTTTTGTATCTCCAGTAAAGGTTAATCAATGTTTTTTTTCTTCATTTTTTCTCTCCAAAAGCGCTGTGATTTGTCTTTGTTTGACCTGGTTTGTATGGAACAACGTGTATCCAGATACCAAGCAGATGTTTTTCTGCCTCAGCGAAAAGTGACACGTCAGCTTGTTCAGGAAATCATGGAATGCCCTGATGCTCCTCCCAGACCTAAGCCTGTTCGCATGAAGGTCAACCGGTATGTTGTCTAATAGCAAGTATGTGCACTTTTATTTTTTGGGTCAAATCTTCACCTAATCATTTTTTTTGTAGGATGCTCCAACCCTTACCTAAATCTGAAGGTCGTTCAGCAGTAAATGCACCACGACCATCAGGTCCCACCACTGCCATGGCTCAGACTCCCAAGCCTTCCCTAATCAAAGAGGTCACCCCTTTCCAGGCTCCCTCCCAGCCATCACCTCAAAGTCAGCAAGAGTGGCAAAACATCACGTTTGATCTGTAATCATAATAAAGCAAGATTAACTTTGTAAATCTGTTTCAGTTTGTCCCGTTACTCCTGTACCTACTCCAAAGGCTCCAGTGGGTCCCACTACAGTCACTTCTGCATCTGCTATAAGGCCTCCAGTCCCCCACACATTGACTGTACGCACCTCAGCACCCTCCAGTATTCCAGCTGTGTCCACACCCCCTCAACCAACAAGCAATATCATGACCCAGAGGGTTCTGCTCAGCCCAGATATGCAAGCTCGGTTGCCATGTATGCTCTTTTACTTATCCCTTAAACCAGTTGTTATGCTACTGTCTAATGGCAAAGAATGTAATTGATTTTTGTCTTTAATACACAGCTGGAGAGGTGGTCAGTATCGCTCAACTTGCATCTCTCGCTGGTCGGCCTGTATCGTCCTCTCAAGGCAGTAAACCAGTGACCTTTCAGCTTCAGGGCAACAAGCTTACACTATCTTCGACCCAGCTGCACCAAGTCCCTGTGCCTCAACCACGGCCCCTCCAAGGTACCCACTGATTTCCACACATGTCTGCTTATATAAAAGCATTAGAGTAGTCTGCTTGTGTAACTGATCCACTGCCTGCTATAGACAGATTTCGCACTTTCCTGCACGCCTTCAGTCTTTCTGTGAGTGTTTGGTGGAGTCTATGGGCTAACACTTTCTTCTGTGGTTGTGCCCTTTAGGAAACGTAATGCATCTGGTTTCCAGTAGTGGGCAGCACCACCTTTTTAGTCAGCCAGCTCAGGTGGCAGTTCTTCACACAGTTAGTCAGTCAGGTAGCAGCTCAGCAATTCCCCACTCAACCAGCACAACCCCAACCTGCTCTGGATTAGCCGTACCTTTCACCGCTACTCAAGGTACTTGTGCTGTCCTTGAGTTCATCCGTGTTTGGGTACAGCCTGTATCCTGGGTACAACACTTCCTCTTTTCTCAGCAGAGCATGTGCATGAATATTCTGCCTTTGGTTCTTTGTGTGTGACAGCATGTGGTGACTAAACTTTTTAGAAGTTACATGTGAAGGTTTAAGGAAAGGTTTTGTTTTTAATTCACTAGTTGAATAGTTAATTTTATGAAGTGCCTGACGTTTCTTCAGATTCCTATTTTTTAATACGTGTTTTGTTCCTTTTAATCCAATGCACAAAGGTTCAGTATAAGATTGTCTGTAGTTATAAGTTCTCTTATTTATTCAAGCTCTTTTTGCTTTGCACATTTTTACTTACTTTCAACACATTTATTCATTTACAAGTGGAATTTCTGTGCTCTAATTAATACAATTATATATTTCAGTTCCAACATCGATGGTAAGTGGGCCTGGGATTGTAAAGATTGTTGTTCGCCAGGCAACAAGTAAAGAAGCAGGATCCGTCCCCACTCTTGCTGTGCCCCCTTCTCCTCGCCTTGCTCCTCCTCAATCAGTCACCCTGCTTCCACATGGCACACCGAACCCTGTTTTCAGAGCACCCACTTTTTCACATCCACCACAACGACCTCCAGTTTACGCTGCTCCACCTCGAACTGTTGCTTCATCCCAGCCTACACCCACTCGGCCTGTGTTAAGAGTGATACAGGGACAAGCCCCAAACACAGAATCCGGTGAGTTTGTATTGGAAATAAAATGAACGAAAGCGAACAAAAGTGTATATTAAGAAAAACGTATTAAAATTAGCACAATTACAAGAATGTGACATTCATTTTCATATAACTTCATTTATTTTCATAACAATTCTTTAGGTTTGGTTTTTCCCAATCACGGTAACTGATTCACCGCTGGATGTATTGTTTGCGCTCAAATTTACGTTGCCTTTCTGCACAAATCTGACCTCACCTAACTCTTGTCGGGTAGTGTTTTTGATTGACAGCTCCATGGCCAGAAAACAGATACTGAATACTATAAATACAATTACTAGCTTGTATGCTACTATGCTTAAATTAAAGTTAGCTAGTCGTGCTGGGTGTAGATCCAAGCTTATCATCATCCTGCTCTCCAGCTTGATGTAATGAATTAAATATAGATAATATTCAAAAATTGCTGAAGGTTTTAGTATGGATGAAAAAGCATGTTGTATTTTAAAGACATCCACTATTACATTCACTAAAATTACTAAAACAACTAAAACAAATTACAGAATTCTGGGCTATGAAAACTGAAAGGGGTAAAGTAAAACAATGCTGCATAATGTAGAGAAATAAAACTTTCAGCTATTTTATTATCTTGGTTATATTAACCCACTTGAGGGTAACTTTCCTGTCCAGATGAGGATGGTGAGGGCCCTTCTGCATACAATCTCCTTTAAAAAAGATGAAGTGCCCATTTAAGTCAAGTGTCTGTCTTTTTAAACTCACAGTGGATGTACAGAATTATATCCTTTCTTTGCATCCACAGAAAGTACAACGACAATAATATCGATACATTTAAATTACATTTATGTATTTTAGGCTATACAACTAATTAAGGTGTCAATTTATTAGAGGTATTTATAGTGTTTTATTAATGAAGTCCTGCTGCAAACAACATTTTCATTACAAAGCCTAAATACCTAACACTTGTATTACATGGTCTACATACCTAATGTTCTTAAGACTTTTTAGGACTGTAATTTCTGTCTGCTGCTGAATTTCCTTTGTGGTAATAACTATCGGGTGTCGATCAGAACACAATAACTAGAGTTGATCTTTATTAAACATAAATGGCATGGGCAAACACTTTCTAAATATGGCCCTTGTAGTTACTACAGGGATATTTGAGTTGGTTTATGTGTGATTCTACAACAAACAAATAACAAACATTGTTATAAATGAGTGTAAATATAAATATGAACGCACACCCTACCGAAACGGCAAAACTTAGGTAAAGCACTAATTTACAGATAACTAAAAAAACTAGTCTCTGTTGCTAGTTCGGTGATTGACATCAAAACATATTGGTTGACGTTGGCCAACACCATAAATGAAATAATATATTTGAAATATACAAGCATTCAGCACAGAACAGCAATTCACCTGTATCCACTTTAAGGTGCTCAAACTGTGTTAGAGCAGGTCAGCTTTGCATCAGGGATATGCATAAATAAAGATTCCATATGTATACAGCCTTTCTAAAACCTAAACATTTCAAGATATAAACAATATATAGAACGACATCACGTTTATCATCTATGAATAATAAATGTGAACTGAAATGTAACACATTGACGCCTAAAAATCAAAAGGGATCTTGTTTTCCTGATATCAATGTAATTATAAATGATTGTCTGATATATTTTTTGAACATAAAGTTCATAATTTGAATGCTGCTATCTATGCTGTATTCACTCAACCTTGGCTGTTTCTGTGGCGTGAGAGAACCATGAAGTGCTTGTCCCAAAGTGTGAGACTTGGACACTTTGCTAATGCAGTAACTAAAAAAGTATTCTAATAATACAACATTAAAACTAAACGATACAGATAACTGCATGTCTTCAGAATCAATTTCCAGGTAGTGGAGGTAGCCAATGAAGTCAGATTTGTGCCAAAAAGTGTATTAACCAATGTATTAACAAATTCTGTTTGCAGTAGCAAAGGTGAATTCATCATCAGTACCGGAGGAAAACAGCAGTGATGTCATTACATTACGCATGAGCAGTCCAAAGCCTGCGTCTTCATCTCAGAGCAGCGGGTCAACACTGCCACGACCCCGCGTTCAGCCCCTGCCACCACCACCACGGTCCCCTTTCTATATGGTAATTATGATTCCTGCAAGTGTTCAACAACCTTCTGTTATTTAAATATCTGTAAATCCACATCATAATGTTTGATGTGTTTACTGAATCTTATAAAACACAGTTACCCTCAGTGCATTATAATGAAAGCATTTAACTTCAGCCATAAAAATTTTCTAAAGTATGAAATATAGGTGAAGGTTTTCTGTTTTCACCAATTAATCACTTTGGTTTCTGACAGTCATGGCTTGCAGACAGCAGAAAAGCTCAGCGAGACGACAGAATCTCACAAATCATTCGCATCAACGATCTACACTGCAGTGCTAAGCCGGTGTATGGCCGTGAGGTGTTGGACTTTCTTACCTTCCTCCCACGACTTTGTCCGTCCCCAGCATGTCCAGTTCTAGGCGGTTGGAGTTACTCTGGGCACAGCTCCTGCCTCACTGCCCAATCACAGGATTCTAGTGGGTATCTAAAGAAGAGTGAAGCACTGAAAGAAGCCATCCACACACCCGAGAAGAGGCTTGAACTTCTCACTGAGGTCATGGAAAGGTATGTCTACCAAACACCTTAAAGTACATGATGCATCAAATTTTGTTAAATAAATGAAATTGTGAGTCATTTTCTTTTTGTCCCACAGGTTCACTTTTGTTATTCCTCCAGTGGAGGCAAAACCGATCACCATGCACAGCTGCCACCCACCTCCCTCCCTCAGACACCAAAAAGCCCTTTTCACTTCTACTCTGACTTCCCATCTCTCCCCGCTTACTCGCAAACTACATCGCATCCAATGTAGCATGAGGACACAGTTTCCTGATCTGAGGCTTATTCAGTATGATTGCGGTAAGTTCTAGCACCAAAGTCTACAAGTTATGATGGTGGGATTAAATTTTGTTATATGCTACAATGATGATACACAAAAAAGTATATATATATCAATAACAAGAGTGTGACAGAACTGAAACAATGTCCACAAGCCAAAGACATTGTGTAAGAGACGAATTCTGTCACATAAATTGCACAAGAAGAGAATGCTGTGCACAGGCAGGGAATGTGCCCATGTTGAACTAGAAAACTATGAAACTCTCACCCATTGTGGGTGCAAGGTGATTACTGTCCTAATATTTTTATTACTCGCTTTCTGGGTAGGATTTATTCAGAGTTTGAATGACTTCAATACCCTTAATCTGTTACAAGGGCCAATTTTAAATTCACTTTCTTGATTTACATAAAGCACAAATCAACAGTAATTCAGAAACACTAGGTTTGTACATACATAAAGAGTTGCTTCTAGTCGTCCTAGACAAATAAGTAATTTTTTGTTAAATAAACTGCTCAGAAAAACTAAGGAACACTAAACAACTCATTCTAGATCAGAATGAATGAAACCATTTATTTCATATATTAAATCAAAATTATTAACAAGCGGAGGTCTGGATTTGGAGTCTTACTCAAAAAGTGAAGTATAAAAACGCTCTACTGGCTGATCCAACTTTGATATAATATCCTTTAAACAAGTCAAAATGAGATTTAGTAGTTTTTGTGTGAGGTTTTTGTGAGCTCCACTGGCCAGTATGACCTCTCTAGTATGCCTATGTATGCTCCTGGTGAGGTGGCGGATGGTCTCCTGTGGGATCTCCTCATGCTGGTTGCGGGCAAAAGAAATTTCAGACTCCATCACGTCTGTCATGTGCTCAATGTGAACTTGCTTTCATCTGTGAAGAGCACAGGGCGCCAGTGTTTGCCAACTGGCAAAAGCTAAACGTCCTGCATAGTCTTAGGCTTTATTACAACTCCCTGCCAGTGGATGTCGGGCCATCATACCCCGCTAATGGAGCTTGTTTCTGTCCGTTTGAGCAGACAAATGCACGTGGTCTGTTGTAGATGATTTTTGCAGGGCTCTGGCAATGCTCCTCCTGTTCCTCCTTGCACAAAGGCGAAGGTAGCAGTCCTGCTGCTGGGTTGTTGTCCTTCTACTGCTATTTATTACTCATCAGTGTTGCTTCCTAAGAGGGCAGTTTGATTTCACAGTGTGAAAGTTTGATTGACTTGGAGTTACATTTCGTTTTTTCAGTGTTCCCTTTATTTTTTTAAGCAGTGTATATGAATCATGGTATTTGTCAGTCTGGCTTCCACTTTGTTGAGTTTTAAAAAGACTTAATGTATTTTTATCTGTGTGTAGGTAAGCTGCAGACACTCCACCTTCTGCTTAGAAGATTGAAGGGAGGAGGGCATAGAGTCCTCATCTTTACTCAGATGACACGCATGCTGGATATCCTTGAGCAGTTCCTCAACTACCATGGTCACATTTACCTCCGTTTGGATGGCAGCACACGCGTAGAGCAGAGACAGGCAAAATAAAATTAATAATTAATATGTTCAATTGAAATCTTTTGAGTTTGTGTTTTGTTCTGTGACACTTGAGTTATTTATAATCTTCACAGGCTCTAATGGAGCGCTTCAATGCAGATCGCCGGATATTCTGTTTTATCCTGTCCACTCGCAGTGGAGGTGTGGGTGTTAACCTGACTGGAGCAGATACAGTTGTGTTTTATGACAGCGATTGGAATCCGACCATGGATGCCCAGGCTCAGGACAGGTGCCACAGAATTGGACAGACAAGAGATGTTCACATCTACAGGTAACCTCCTTGCCTAATTTTCATACCAAGCTTTGCCTCTCATCACAATAAGTTAAATTAATTGTTGATGCATGGGTTAATACTTGTAATATTTTTATAGGCTAATCAGTGAACGCACAGTTGAAGAAAATATTCTGAAAAAGGCCAATCAGAAAAGATTGTTGGGAGATATGGCTATTGAAGGTGGAAACTTCACCACAGCCTTTTTTAAGGAGGTAGGAGGTTCTTTCATACATTTTTCACAGATGTGTAGTCACAACGTAAACAGTTAACATTTTATTTTACATCCACAGCAAACCATCAGGGAATTGTTTGATGTGACAGAGGGTGAGAAGAAAGAAGCTGAGTCAAGTGTACCACAGTCAGATGAGGAGGAGTCTGCCAATAAACAGCAAACCACAATTTTAGAACAGGCAATTATTTTTATTACCTGTTTTGTTATGGGCATATTTTAATGTATTTTACACATTACAGAATTAGTGTATATTTCCACAGTTTAATAATGACTTATTTTTTACCATCTTAAAAAATATGTAGAAATTCTTATTATTTTCTTTATACAGGCCCTTTGTCGCGCTGAGGATGAAGAGGATATAGTAGCTGCATCTCAAGCCAAAGCTGAGCAAGTAGCTGAGCTGGCAGAGTTTAATGAAAACATCCCTCTTGATGATGGTGATAGCAGAGACCAGGAAGAGGAGGAGCTCTCCAAGGCTGAGCAGGAAATTGCTGCTCTAGTTGAACAGGTATATTCTTTTTTAATCCCTTGTGGGATGAGAAATGACGTTCCTATACATTTTCTTCCCGCTTGCTTTCACATTGTAAATTTATTCTGTATTTGATTTGAACAGCTCACTCCCATAGAAAGATATGCCATGAATTTTCTTGAGGCTTCTCTTGAAGACATTTGCAAGGAGGAGCTGAAGCAGGCAGAGGTAATAATTACAAAAGTGTCAATGCTATTATACTGGTTTAAAGTACGTTTTTAGCCATTATATCATTATATATTTTCTTGACTTTACAGGAGCAGGTAGAGGCGGCAAGGAAAGGTTTAGATCAAGCAAAAGAAGAAGGTTTGAAGCTGCATCAGTCATCTGACAGTGAAGAAGATTCTATACCTCCCAGTAATGAGGAACCTGCTCCTGCACGCCGACCTCGAAAGCACAAAGAAAAAGGTGCTCCTTCTACAAGGGTCAGTGGCAGGCTTAGAGGGACACCTGTTGATGATGTATCCCTAACACAGCCGTCCCCAGATAAGGAGAGATGCAGGAGGGGAGCATGTGTGAACTCTACACCCATAAACAGAGAAGTGCCTGAGAAACATCGCAGTGGTCTGCGTGGGCGAGGGGCAACTAAAGAATCAGTGTCACTCGCATCATCAGAAAACCAGAAAATCCAGACCAATCAGCAGCTCTCGTATTCCGCAATAGTGTCACCTACTTTGCGTGGCTCAGACCAAAACAATGGAAGTGTGCCCTTTGCCCACCCACAGCCCAATTCACCCTTAAGTTCTGTGCCTTCATCTGCTGCTTCTCCTGGAATGGACCGAAACCCTGGTGGACAATCCTCATTAATGGTAGTCTCTAAAGAGTACATTGAAGAGCATGGAGAGGCACTGTGTGATACTGTTCAGCATTGCAAGGGAGACAGGAGAACATCTGTGTCTTCAGACTCCATCTGTTCTCCCGAGCATCATTCTGATCACGATGGTCAACTCTCCCTTTCTCCCACAATGACATCATCAATCTCTCGCTCCCCACGAAAGCGCCAGTCAGCTGAAAGAGAGATCCTCAAGGGTCTTCCTGAAGATTCTCCATCAGCCAAGGTTCTTCGAAAGCTTCCAGGACGTTTAATTACAGTGGTGGAAGAGAAAGAGCCAAGACGAAGACGACGTGGTGCTAGTGGAAGCGGAGGAGCACACACAGAAGGTTCATCAGAGGAGACTGAACAGGCAGAGACAGTACAAGATTCAGCTTCTCAGTCTTCTGATGGAGCTGGTCTAATCCATAAAGACTCCCCTCCCAAATCAACAACATCATCTGTAGCTTCCTCCTCATTACAACAAGAGCAGGAACAGGTCTCATCTCCATCACAGTCTAGTCCAGGGAGAAGTCAGCCTCCTTATTCTCCAACAACCCATTCTCCGGACATGCCCGTCCTGCGAAACTTACCTGTACGACGAAGACTTGAAACAGAGTCTCGAATGGCTGCACAGTTAGGAGAGCTATTTGTTGGAAGAGGTAAAGGGATCGATCGGAGATCTGCCTTGTCACCAAAGAAACATGAAGCTAATGTGGACAGGGACATAGATCCAAATCTTGAATCACACATGAATAAACTCATAACTCTGAAGCGCAAAAGGGGCAGACCTTTTAAAACACCACCTAGGGTACTCGAGCTGCCTGAACTGATGATATCTCAAAAAGCAAGTCAAGAAAAGAGTCCCCCTTCCTCACCAAAACGAAAACGTGGTCGTTCGCAAAAAGATTCCACTACAAGTACTGTTGACGAAGAACAATTACCTTCAAGCTCATCTCCATGTTCTACATCTATGGAAACTCTTTCATACCAAGAGCCAATTTTGGCTGAGTCTGAAAAAATGCCTGTGACGCTGCTTACTGTCGGACCAACTTCCCCAATAAGCTCTCGAACAGTCAACGCCACCTCGCTCTCAAAAGCTGCTTTACAATCATTAACATTTGAACCAGTTTCACAAACAAATAAGACCACTACATATATTCCACTGTCCTATATGCATAAAGACTCTCTAGATAAGTCTCCATCAGAAGTTTTACATAGTGAAACTGCTAGCACCAGTCCAACCCTAATCATTGCTGGCTCTCAAACCAGTACAAGTAAAAAGCCGCCCTCACACACCACTTCAACAGTATGCGTCTCTGAGACCAGTAAAGCTATTACACTACAACTTCCTAGTTATCTCGAAGAACCTCTAGCTAATACAGTTACTGTTGATTTCCAAAAGGAGACCTTGCCACATGCAGTGGATCAGAGCAGTCAAATCACAGCTTCTTCAGAAACTTTGACTGTTTCAGGCATAAAGGTTGAAACTGAACTAAATCCCTTTACAAGTTTGCAGAACATGAATCAGCTGGATTCTGATATGCAGATTGAAACTGCTTCACCACCATTACGCAAAACATCTGTACAAGCCTCAGTAGAGCCAATTTGTGATGAAGCTCTACCATCATGTCAACCACAACAGTCATCCATCCAACCCTGTGCTGTACCTGCTTTTAAATCTAGGACTGAACTGCAGTCATCTTCAAAGTCTGCTACACCAGATGAGTCTGTTATACCTTCAGAGTCAACAGTTGTCCATCTGTCCATCCCTGTACCTGAACAAACGTTTGCTCCACATTCACAGTCTGGAGGTACATCCATCCAAACAGTTTCAGTAGATTCAACACATCCTTCATATACTTGTCTTCAGTCCGCATCCAACCATGCTGAGACTAAACAATCTTCATCCACATCTGTCAATAAAGATACTTCCCAAACACATATGTCAACTGAGAACATTGCTGAAAATCATGAAGGCAAAAATCCACCGAAAGAGGAGACATTGGAAAGAACAGAAGATATGCATGTTGGCAGTTTTGATGAAAACATCACAGAAGATAACACAATCTCATCTCATCCAAAAAGAAGGAAAATTGATAGTTTGCCAAAGCAACAGACTCTTGATGCCTCAGGCACAACCCTCTTAGATGCTGAGACCCATGAATCTCCTAAGATTGATGCACCTGAAAAGCCATCTGAAGAAGAGAGTTGTAAAGAAAATAAGGAGACCAGAAGTTCAGCCAAAAAACGAAACCTCAGCAGGCAAAGCAGCCAAGAGTCCATCCGTTCCTCTTCCCCATCCTCTGTGTCCTCCTGTGGAACAAGATCATCACGATCTAAAAAGACTGGAGAGGTTAAGAGACCAGTCAAAAGAAAACGGGAGGAGGTGAAGTCTGATAATGAGAAAAATGAGAAGGGGTCTACTGAAAAGCACCAGTCGAAATCTTCATCCTCATCGTCTTCAGACTCTGAGGACTCTAGTAGCAGAAACAGGCGTTTGACAAGATCCGCTCAAAAACAAATGGAAAAAGATGGAAGGGTTGCTAACAACGATGAGAGGAATAGTTGTCAAAAAGCAAGGTTAGACAAGAAGGCTCAGAACACGAATACGACAGACGGCGAGTCTAGTAGTGAAGCGAATTTAAGAGTAATAAGAAAACCCAACACTTCAACGTCCCCAGAACCAGAGGTACTAGGCAAACGTTGTTCGGCCCTTAATGCTGCAGCCAAGCTTTTGGCCATGAGGGGTAGAGGACCAGAGACACCCAGTCCCAGCCCTAAAAATAAGAACGCTGGACAGCCAAGTAAACCACAGTCTTTTGACAAAAGCAGTAAACCCAAGAGCAAAGCTGGACACGACTCTCCCAAAACCAACAACAGCAAAGCAGTAAGTGGGAGACATACCCCCAGTCAGTCGACAGAGTCGCCTCGGTCATCCGCTGCCCGATCTACTCGTCAGCGACCAGGCAGCCTCGTCCCCCCTTTGGAAACTGAGCGAATTAAAAAAGAGGAAAAGAAAACGACGTCTGATTCTAAGGAAGAGGGTGAGGATGAGAATAGAGAAACAAGGTCTTCAAGAGGTTACAGTGCCTGCAGCAGCATAAGCAGTGAAAAAGGAGTAGGCAGCAGCAGAAGTCGAAGCAGCAGCAACAGCAGCCAGCGCACCCATAGTCGAAGCTCGCAGAGCACGGAGCCGTCCCTCTCTCGTTCCAGAGCTGCTTCCTCCGGGAGTGATACAGAACGTGGCAAAAGTATTCGGAGGAAAGACAACGGAGACAGAGGGAGGGAGAGCAGGAGACAGAGGAGATCCCAAAAGCACGAGAAACTCGAAATCCGTGCTGGATCAAGTGACGGGACTCCTGACAGAGTTCTCAGGAGCGTAGCTGCACTGGCAGCGGCTCAGGCACGCACTCCAGCTAACAACACGCGCTCTTCATCCTCTCAACAACGACACTCCAAGACGTGATGGGGAGAGGAAGAGTTTTGTTTAGGGAATTACAACTGCAACTAGAAGAGAAGGCAAGTTTTATGGATTTAAGGAAAGTGGATTTCACAAAGGCCATAGTTGAGTTTGAGAGAGATCTTTTGCACATCGTGATTAGATCTGACCTCTCCTTTGCCCTCTTAGCTATCTTAAGTCAAGCCATTACAGTGGTAAGGGTCTGTAGATGCGGGATGATGATAAAGATTCAGTCATCTATTGTAAATTTGTAGTCAAAGCGGGATATTTTGCCCTACCACAAAGACTTTAAGACTTGAGAGTAGCTGGGCAAGAGGCAAGATTTGTTATTTGTTCACACTATGTACTGTAATCATAAAGACTGGAATACTATGTGAAGTCTTGAAAGAATGGTCGCATAGATTGTGCTCTGAGTGTACATGTGCTGCAAATGGTATTTTGCAGAAATTGTACAATTGTAAAGTTTTTAGACGGTTGCGCTCCGCATAATGTTTTTCAGCTGTTTGACTATTGTTTATTTCGAGTCAGTTGATAAATTAAGAAAATTATATTATCTTCCAGGGTATGAAGAGGGCAGGTCTATAAATGTGATGTTTTGTTTGGGCTGCACTATGCTGGAGTTACTATTTGGCTTAGATCACCCGTCTTGTGTACGTCTCAGTATGTTTCTTTTAAAAATTTCAGCTGCCTGCTTTTCCATGTTTGCACATCTAATACGAGTGCATAGGTGATTTAAGTTTTTGTTTTTTCCCCAGGACATTACCTTTTCATCTTTACTGGAACCTCACGCTGCATTCTAATGTTGTATCTCTTGAGCTTGTGATAACTCTTGAAATTTACTTGTCATTTGCTTTCCAGCAGTACTGAAACGGGAGACATTCTCTTACTATTTTTCGTCACTTTCCCAAAGTGTTAGTCATTTCGATCAATCATCACATTGAAATGTATTCTCAAAAACTGAATTTAAAATGAGAGTGCCTGTTGATCTGAACAAGGATCCATGTTAACATATAGAGCTATGGACATCTGTAGTGCTTTAATGTAGTAAGCTTTTCCACCCTTTTTCACAATACACCATCTGTTTGTGCAACCAAAACTGATTTCACTTCTCCAGTGAAAACTGCTACTGTCAGCTACTTATAGTTCTGATGAATTGATCCTTTTTATGGAGGGATCAATTCTGGTCGGGTAGGAGACACTTTAAAAAACCTCTTTAAGGGGGAAATCTCGTATTTTGCCGAACGTTGTCAGTCAAGTGAGTGGTAAGATGGCTTTCTTTGCCCTGTTTTGGACAGAGAGAGACGTTTGGGAATTAGTAGAAATGGTGATGGTCTTATTTTCATTTCGAAATTGTCTCTGTTCTGATTTGTTACATTCCTTATGTTCCCTTGTAATTCCACATTGTTTTACTTGAAAGATTGAAACAAAAAGTTGAATAAAAAGACCAAAAATACATGATTGTCTATTTTGTACATTTCTTGCAATGCACACAACAAAATTTCACAAATAGCCCAAATATTTTTTGCAAAAGAGTGTGTAAAGTAATACATTTCATGTTTTAATACATTTCTCCATTGTGTTTAGACGCAAGTCAGCAGTTTATTTTTGTTTTAGCTCTTTAGTCTTATAATGAACACAAATTAATATATTTTGAAGAACATTGAAAACCAAAGGCTAGGCATCACTCACTCTTAAAAAAAATTTTGAAACTTACACATTCTCTTGCATGAGAAGTTATTTTGAAAAATGCTGCTAACTAAAATTGTTGATTGACACAACTATTATCAATTCCATGTTTTATAATGTTCTTCATAGTTTATGCATTAACGTTCAGCAGTAGAAGTCTCACAGGTTTGTTATGAGGACTGTGACTGATTCTAGTTAACATAAGCACATAGATATATACACAATGCCAGTCAGCGAGTATGGGCCCTTACAGTACAGTGCCACCGCTACATGCTGGTTCTCAATAGACGGTGGGCACATGTATTTCAGTGCTCAGGTATTTATGAGCCAAACTTGAGCATTTCTTCACAATTTTGAATGCACCTGGGCATTATACCTTTTGGGGGCACAAATATTAAGTGAATTGATTATGAAAGGGAGTGCCTGGATAAGATTTAAGATACACATTTATCACATAAAATTTCCAATATGCAATAATTATATACAGGACTGTGGAGAATAATTAAGCCTCGCAATAGTAACCCAATTAATATTTTACATTCAGTTATTTATTACATTTAGAGAAGTTACTTCAAATATTGAGTTTAGACTTCTTAACATGAATTTTAGCATTCATGGTAAGATATCTAAACTCAAGATATTCAATCAACTATTCTGTGAAATGTCTCTTATTTTATTGTATAATAAAAAATAATGTGGAAATCATTTTAAATAGTGAATTCCTACTTTTTTAGACACACGACAGTAAATAATGTATATAATGATCAACCAAAGTACAGACATGTGTTCTGCACAGTCCTGTGTAGTTTTGCAGTCCCACCATTGAAACCATTAAAAACTGGTCCCATTGGCTGGGCCCAATTGGTCGATGAGCCCAATGTGACAACACTGTTTGAAAAATCCAAAATCTCTTACCATTTTATATCAGCTATGAATTTACACTATTCTGACAAAGGCTGGAGTGAAATAGGTGGATTCAATGGGATGGTTTTGAAGTCATGTCCCCCATACTTGTCTTGGCAGTTGGTGACACCTGGCATTCACTA